>JBBPBX010026349.1:0-22059 GCA_038048925.1 Garcialebias charrua | reverse complement strand
TACAAGTGATCAAATGTCTTTGGCATGTGGGGGTTCTCAAGGATCAATTCTTGGACTTCTTTTGTTTGGCCTGTATATGCCATTAGGTAAAGTTCTACAGAAATGTTATGTCATCTATCATTATGCAGATGACACACCTCACCACAAGATTCAGTTCTATAGTATCAATCAAATAATAATAATAATAATAATAATAATAATAATAATAATAATAATAATAATAATAACAATGATAATATGTCACTCGTTAATACAAATAAACAACTGAATGAACTAAAACTGCCTCCATCTGAATAATGACAAAACTGAGGTTTGGCACTGACAAAAGAACACAAAGCTCAATTAGAAATGTTGGTGTGCTGGTAGATTCTGATTAGCAAGAAAATAGTACATAACATTTCAAAGATATGGTTCAAATAATTTGACGTGGGGTTCTGTAGAAAGGTTATGAACATTTAATATCCTACCTGCTGTAGTCTCTCTGAAAGACCTCTGTTAGAAGAAACAGACACGCAACTTTGTCAGACCTCTGTATTTTTCTGATGGATGCAAAACTAAGACCTAAATAGATACAGGCAATAAAACTATGAGATGGGTGATATTTATAATGTTGCATTTGTTGTCAACACTTAGTCTCTGATGACTGTGTTGGTCAAGACCATGGTGGTCTGAAAAAGAGTTAATCGTTCCAAGTGTTGATATATTATAGAGGCTGTAAGCTGGTGAAGATTCTCAGTCGTCCAGGACATGATAAATCAAAAAGGCGTTCAATTCAAGATCAACTGGACTTTATTTGTAACAGAAGACGTTTCGCTCATCATCCGATAAGCTTTCTCAATTCTTTGAAGACTGTGAGAGGGAGAGAGAAGTTATAAGCAAGCTGGGCCACTGATACACACCAAACTAGGTAAATTGGAAGCTAACACACACACATATTTGGGATAACACGTGCCTGTGACCCATTCAAAGTTCAGTGTGTGAAAAAGCAGAGCTTACAGAAAGCACACACACATCCTACTGTATGTAAATTGACAAAAAACACTTCACACATTGATACCAGGGACCTGTCAAAGTCTTTGTTAATCTAATTCACAAGTGAGGCTCCTCTGTTCTCATCAGGTGGGATGCGTCTTGGAAAACAGCTGCAGGTCCGCACCATAAGTTTTAGAAAGTTGAAATCTGACAAAACCAGACTGTGTGCACGTGGATTTGCAAAAGGAGTCACGCACCAACATATGTTGGTTGCAAGCTGAGGTAACACATACATGTAAATTGACAGATCACACCTTAACAGTAGGGGGTTCCCTTGAAGTCTCTGACAGAAGACACACAAATGTATGTAAATTGATAAAAACACCTCACAGCCCAACAAACAGAGGTAAAAAAATAAATAAAAAATTGCTAGTCTAATTCATAGACAGCTTTAAGGACGAGCTCCCCCTAGTGGCTGGATGAAGTACTATTTTTAGGTTCAGCCTCTCCATGCTAATGAATGGGACATTTTCCTGACAAAAAAAAATTAAAATAAACTTTTGTTCAGGAGTTGATTTGTTGATTCATGTATTTCTTGTCTTGCTACTCTGTGTTCAAATTTGCATTTGTTAACAAAAAGTGTCATGTTACATTTTGATTGACCGTGCAGCCTTTTAGCGAGTTGGGAGGGTGTTTGAACAGGACCTCCATTCTTATGGAACAACCTTCTACCCGTATGGTGCACACACTCTGCAAGTGCAGTATAATGATAGTGCTCCAAAAAACAAATATTTTGGCTTCAAATTTAAGTAGTGGAAGTTTTATAGAGTTGCATTGTTCATCTTTATTTAGGCTATTGATTCCAAGACTTTTTGACAGGAATAGTTTTCCCAAAAAGAGAACTCAAAGGCAATTTATCTGTAAAATAAAAAAGTTTCGAGAGAAGCCATTAAATCAAGATACTGTATTGAATTTACTTCGTTAATTCTGACCACTGACCACATTAACAAACTAACAGCTAATCGGGGAGAATGGCAAAAGTCATTTTACACCATCACAAAACAACTCCAGTCGTACAACTTCGATGCTTATGCTTTTTAATAAACGTGTACACCACTGTTATTTGACATGTTTTGATTATTTTGGCAGAAATGTTATCAAATTCCTGCAGGAAGTGCCCCAGCTGGCTGCACAAAGCAGAAGTAATAGCTGCTGCTGCTATTTACGCCTGGAAGTACCGTATTTTCTGGTGTATAAGTCGCATTGGTGTATAGGTCGCATTGTCCAATTATCACCAATAGATTGGAAAAATCCCTAGATAGGTCGCACCGGTGTATAGGTCGCACCTACGTTTAGCTCTGCTGCAAATGTCTGCCACAGGAGCGCACAGCAAGGCTTTTAAGAAGATTAACACTTAAAAACAATTATTTGTTTGATAAAAATTATAGCAAATATGTGTCTGAGCTGAACTTTTCCTTAATAAATGAACATAATTGTGAAATGAGCTGGATTTAAAAATTTGTTTCGCCGAAAGTGATAACAAGCCATATATAGGTCGCACCGGTGTATAGGTCGCAGGCCTTGAAAAAAAATAAAAATAAACATGAAAAAGGTGCGACCTATACACTGGAAAATACGGTAACCATCAATTATTTTTCTTAAAAACAGTAACATGAAACTGCTGCTGATGTAAAGCTTAATAAAACAGCATTTACATGATTTTCTATGAAAAGTCTAAAATGGGAGAAGAGTTAAAAATGCCACGCATTTCTGCTGTTTGCTACAGAGAAAACGAGTGAACCCGTCATTGACGAGTTTCCGGTTTCTTTAAAACAATTTATTAGTTCTGACCAGAATCGAGATCAAAGTGGATCACTGCTGTCATAAAACAACTCCAGTCTCAAAAATGTCACAGCTGTTGATGTGAAAGCTATTTTATAATCCCTGACACCACCGACACCTCATTTGCCTTATAAGCAAAAACACACTCTATAGGTTATACACTGCTGATGGCAGTTTAAAAGGTTTAAACATAGTGTTAGCTTAAAAAGCTATGACATTTTGAAGATTAGAGTTGCTTTAAAATTGCTCTCGCTCTGAATAACCTTTAGCTCAGCAGTCCAGTCAGAATTAAACTCAGTTTCTTCACATTGAGGTTCTTCAAGCAGGCAAAAGATGGTTCATGAGCTCACACAGAGCCCCACCTTAAAAGATCTGGTTTAAGTTCAACCATTTCTTTCAGTGATTTTAAAATTAATTCAGTTTACACACTGCAGCTCCTGTTCTCCAGGTAAATGAAATCATTGTAGGATGAAGCTAATTACTGCAGCCCTCTCTGCTTTCCTGGACAGACAAACTGACTGCAGGGAACTCAATTTAAATTAGATATTGTGCTGTGCAGAATATAGATTTATTTATGTGGCATTTTCAAGGTCAGCCTATTAGATGTTCCGAGTTACAAAACAGAGATAACTGAGTTTTACTTCAAAGCTTTGATCGAACACAAAAGATACAAGAGCAATACTATATGTTTGAGCCATTCAGAACGGTATGAACAGCATATTGTACGAACAAGTCTCACGGTGAGTTCTCATCACCAGTAATGAACTCTTTTTTTCACCCTCTTTCTGCTCAGACAGACTGTCAGCCCTCAAGTCTTTGGCTCCTGTGCAGCGACACCACAGGCCATAGTATCTTCCAGACTGAGTTTGTGGAGGCAGAGTTAGGGAGGGGGGTAAATTAGATCTGAAATCTATCCATCCATCTGTCCATCCAGGCCTCTTCCCCTCTGTGCATCATTTTATCTCGTATTCTTTTCACCTGCTCCACTTTTAGCCTCCACAGTGTTGATTATGACAGTGCAAACATCGAGTGGTGCTCCTCTGTTAGCTGGGAGTAAAAGGCAATTTGCATATCTGGTTAAACCCCAACAGGAAAATATTTTAAACACTTGTATGTATTGCACACTAAGTTTTTCATATAGTTTTTTTTTCTTACTTGTGGAATCACAAATTAAGTAAACACCAGATTTAAACACTCCTTTTTATTTTATTTTATTTATTTATTTTATTCATTTTAAATATAAAACACAAAAAAGACAATTACAAAGTATATGAAGAAAAAAAAGATTTAAAATGAAAGGAAGCAGAAGAATAAAATTCTTATATATCTGCCCCTTCTTTAAACAAAAATCCATTCAAACAATGATTATCCATGAACAAAATTAATAACTCAGAACAATTTGCCGATTTATAGTACATTTAGTATTTTAACATTTATATATATCTTTTTAGGAATTTCTTCCTAATCATTTTCTTAAATAAAGACATAGACTTAGCTTTTTTGACATCATTTTCCAAACTGTTCCATAAACCTATTCCATATACTGTATTAAAGTAAACCGACCCGACTCCTTAAGCTACCGTAGTATCTCACTGGGGGTAAGATTAGCTGGAGACACAGAATTGTGGGGAAAATACACACATTTTCACTTGGGATCACACTGGATGAGTTCATCCGTTATGTTCTCGTAAATACTTAACTGAAAAAAAGTTTGTGACATTCTTGCAAATTATGTGCTCAGTTATTGGTTGCATTTAGTCTCATAGATGTGTCTCAGTTGGACTGCAGTGTGTTCTCAGTCATAGTTTGGTTTCATGGGTTGCCAAACCATTCCAAACTTGTCTTGTATCTTCTCATAAAAAACAATTTTTATATATTGTGACAGGTTTCTGTGATGACCCTGAGACTAAATGAGCCACATTCATTTTTTTTGGAACATTTTTCCAAGTGAAAGGCACTGCAAGTCAAAAACAAATTACCTGTAATAATTCTTGAAAACATTGAGACATTTTGCAAACCCTCTTGAAAATTGGTGTTTGCATTTTGTGTCCGACAGTCGCAGCCTAATGAAATGCAGGCTGCAGATGAACTAACTGTTCATAAGGTGCAATATGCTGCCCATTCAGGTTGATGTGGAACAGAAGTTATAGTCAATATGTTGCCAGTCAGCAGGATGTTCACACCATTGTGTTTGTGCTTTTTACTCAATGATTCAAGCATGCTTGCTTAAGTTAGCACACGTTGGTACAATTCTCCCTAGAGTCCCATGTTAAGTTATCCCATGATCGATTTGCAGTAGCTCATTGAAGCAGAGACGATGTGCGTTCACAGCCTTTCTGCAACTCTCTGGATAAAACTCACGTTGCTTGAAAGTCAGAGGAGCTTTCAAAGGCGTATCAAAGATAACAGCATGTAATAAACTGTCACTTGTGCATTATCATCGAGAAGGATACACAAATTAGCATATCAAAGTTGAGACGGCAAACGTGGTTTGTGACAGACATATCTATTTGGGGAACCACATGTTATCACAAGACGAGGCTTTTAGTTTTAACTTTCTGCAGTAATGGATTTTCTGCAGAATATGAGTCTAAAGTGTGATGCCTGTCTGAGTGAGTGGCTGTAAAGGTAATGAGTTTCCTTGAGATAAAAAATAAAAAATAAAAATAAAAACATGCTATATGGTGATTTTTAAAGCATATTTAAAAAAAATCTAATTACTGTACCTTTGTTAGCAAATTTAGTAAAATGTCAAATCTAATCTACAACTGAAACTGTAGTCTAGAGATAAAACAGACTTGAAGCTTTCCTAACATTTTTACAGGCTTACTGGATTAGATCAAGTAAAATGAAATCAAATCAATACCTGAAATTTTAAAATCAATGGATTTAATTTCTATCTTTAGGATCCTTTAAAGAGGATTTAGGATGTAAAGGCCAGGCTCATTAGTAGATTCCCATTCTCTCCCTTTTGACTTGAACCTGCTGAATTAGGTTAATGAGTGACACTGACTCAGCCGATCTGATTCTTTCCCTTCAGTAGTTTGTTGGTTGCTTTAGCAGAAAGATGTCTGTCACCATCCATCTGTTCTGCATCACACTGTCCAGTCTGTTTTGCTGCATTTCTCTGAGTCAGATTCAACAGTCTTTACAGATACTCTTCAGAATGCATTCTGTTGCTTCTTTCACTTTGTCAATAAATGCCAATACCCCTTTTCCATTGGCTTCATGCCTGTGACATCACACTGCCACCAGGTTTGACAGGTATGGCAAGCCTTGAATGATTGGGATACATTTCACTTGATACTGTTTTGGTACAAGTCAATGATGGATAATTAGTCTTAAGAATCTTACTCCAGATCTGGGCAGGCTAATTTAGATGCCTTCAAGCAGAGTCTGATGTTGAGTGTGTGTGTTGCAGTGGTTGCCATTACGGCTCATGCAGTAAGGACTAAATGTAATTTCGATGTTCTAACAAGGTTGAGTCCAGTCCTCAGGAGGGGTTCTTTGTTGAAACATTTTGTTTCATATCCTAAGGACTTCTTCAGTCTGGATTATTGAGCATGCATCAGGGCATGGTTGTGAATATTATTGTACAGTATACTATTGCATTGATTATATCAGTTACAATAAACATATATTATCCTCACATCTTAATCTCTGTCACTATTATCAAAATCCGGCGTAGGGATCCAAGGAGGTGGGAGTTTATCCAGCATGTTGTTTTAGCAGCTATGGTGGGGGGGGGGTGTCAGTTTTCTGTTAAATGAAAGGTTGACATTTTCTCGCAACTCAACTCAACTTTGTTTTGGTAAATTCAAAACATCACAAAAAGGAAAACAATATAAAATGGTCATTTACCAAAAAATGAATAGGCTGAAGCCAAGGCTTTAACTTGCCTACCCTATTCACAGACTCAGCAGCCTATATAATGACAGATATCTAGTGTCCATAGACATACATAAGTACACATACAGACATTTACCACATATTTAAATATGCACAATACACATAATCACATTACATACATGGCTACACAATACATATACAGTATCCATCTACATAGCAGTATAAGCTTTTATAATTTTACATTTTAAAGCTCTTTTAAAGCTCAGAAAAAAGCACATAATTTGAGATCATCATTCATTCCACAGTTTCACGCTGATAATTGAAATACATCTAGATTAAATTATATTTACTCTCTCTTAACTTAAATAATTTATGAATTCCAGAAGGAAGACTTTTATTCTGTGCTTTATACATAATTTCCAGTATTTTTACATAAACAATGTCATTAAATTTTAAAGTTTAAAGGTTGACATTTTGATTCTATCTCCCATGCTGAAGTGTGTTTGGGCCAGACACTTTATTCCACATAATCTATGAATCTGTGAATGTTACTTATAGTCTAAAAGTTCTTTAAGTGTTCAGACAGACGAAAAAGTTTCAGGATCCTCGTTTTTGTCTTCTTGTGATTATATCTAGTTTGTTTGGATCTGTTTGTATTTGTGTTTTCAGCTTTTCCTAGTGTTTTTTTTTTCCACTCATGTAATCAGCTCCTGCTCCGGCCTCTCTCACCTGTTCCTCGTTGTCTTTCCCCAGGTGTTTGCCATTATCTGTCATTAGTTTCCCTTTAAGTTCAGTGTCAGTGTGTTTCTTCCCCATCCATGGATTGTGTTTCCCAATGCTGTCATGCTCTGTTTCCTCAGTGTCTCCCTGACCCTGTGTTATTTGTACATTTTGCTGCCATGTCAGCTTTTGTTTTTGCTTTTATATTAATAAATTGTTTCCTTTATTTTGCCTCAGAGTTCCTCGTGTCTGTCTCAAAGTCAAAGTCAAAGTCAACTTTATTGTCAGAACTGCAATATGTACAGGACATACACAGGACCGAAATTGTGTTTCTCTCAGTCCCTCGGTGCAACAGTAACCATCTAAACACTAAACACTAAAACATTTAATAAACATAAGCATAAAATAGTAAAAGTGTAACACTGTCCTGAGTTTTTTCATAATAGTATAAAAGTATGAAAATTTACACCAACACTGAAACACCAAACACCCAATGAACATAAGCATAAAATGAAATAATAAAAGTGTAATACTGTCCTGAGTTTTTGCATAGTAGTATAAAAAGTATAAAAAGTATATCTATAAAATAAACTGAAGGTTCTAGCATTGACATTTGCAAAGAGTGGCACAGCAGCATATAAGTTAATGTACACAGTATATGTATGAGGTAGTTGATGTTGGTATAGAGGCAAAGTGGCATATGCAGTGAGGCACATAAGGCACATTTGGCATCCTTAGATAAGGCTAGTCAGAGAATGCTGTATATGTATCTGCAGTAGTGTAGATAAAAGTAGTGTAAATGTAAACAGTAGTAATAAATGTAAAGCAGTAGTAATAAATGTAAACCGTATTAATAAATGTAAACAGTGAATGTAAACAGTAGTATGACTATAGGCAGTAATGTAATACAAACATTAGTGCAAATATGAGAAGTAGTGCAAACTGAATGAGCACATGACCGAGAGTTTAGTGAATAACCCGTTTGATGACACAGAGTCCAGTGTTAAAAACTTTGTGTTGTGTGGTAATGTGTGAGAAAGTTTTTTGTGTTAAGGCAGTTCAAATGGGAGGGGAGGCAGAGCAGGCAGAGTGTTTAGCATCCTGACTGCCTGATGAACAGAGCTGTCTCTCAGTCTGCTGGTTCGAGCCTGGAGACTCCTCAGTCTCCTCCCTGATGGCAGCAGTCTAAAGCGGCTGTGTAGTGGGTGTGTGGGATCACCTGCCATGCAGTGGGCTTTCCTGGGTCTGCAGTGCACCCTGGGTTCAACGCCTCAGAACATAATAAAAAGACTAAATTAATGCAGCCCATTTACTGTTACCTGGAATATAATAGCATATATATACAGTACTGTATGTATGCACACTGATATTCCATTATATTATTTGTTGGATATATTGTTCAGCCCTGGTTGGCATGCTGGTAAACACATGCAAATGCTCCCATATATACTGTATGACACAAATAATCATCATAAAATAATCTCAAATATATTTGTTGACTAAATGACTCATAATGTTAATAACTAAGTTTAATTTTGTCCACATTCACTCAAGATAAAACATAATTTAAAAACAGTGCTCTGAGTGTGAACTTCAAATCACCAGTGGCTGGGATTGATAAAAAAAAAGATCTTGGAAGAAGTTATAAAATAACAATGTTTTCTTCAGCTGCACTGCAACTCTTGTATCTTTATATGCATGAGATGAATGTCAGCATCCTAACAAACCCAGTCTGCCTGTTTCTTTTCTCTTATGAGTGCAGGACTGCTGGGCTGCTGGGCTGCCTCACAGCAGTAATACAGGGAGGTGCCGGAATAAAGAAATGCACCAAATTATGCAAACCAGTCCAATTTTATTCTATTTGTTGCTTCTGTTGCTCCAACATACTGCTTCTTTAGATTACAAATTGACCTTTCATTAAGTCTACTTTAATTTAGCGCCAAAACTAATTGCATGAAGCACATTGCATAGCATTTACCGGTAAACACCATTTCTATGCTGCTCATATGATAAAATGCGCCCCCTGAAGAGCAATGACCTTCTAATATTTTCATAGTTGTCATATTTAGCCTGAGTAGATGTCTTTAAGGGGATGTTATTCCGTTTGATTTAATCTATTACACAGGTTCTTGATGTAAAAAAAAAAAATCCCATTATTAGCCTTCAGCTGAGTTCTTTTGTTAATTGCAAGTGGAAGTGGGATTTTATGGGAAGTGTTTGGTCATCCTCGTGCAAACACCACCGCTGTCTCCCCCACTGTCATCCACCGTGTCACATCAGTGTGCCTATCTCTTCATGAACTGTCACATTCATCAGCACAGGGCCGTGTGACGAGTCACCTCTTCGTCCCTCCTTCACACATGTGTACGTGGCAAGCAGCAAAAAATGCAGGCTCTCCTCTCAGTCTCTCTTGTTATTTCCTTTATCTTATTTTGACATGCTTGACAGGCGGTGTTAGGCTGGAGTTCCCATGGTAACTGCATATTAAACAGGCATGTCTGATGATGTCTTTGTGTTAACTCATGTTGGTGGCATCACTCCTCCTATTGGTTAAGATAATAAAAAATGAAAAAAACACAGTCATTTTCCTGGTACTGGGTTAAGAGCGAAGCTTCCAAGGAGGGAAGGTTGCTGAATCACAGATGTATTTTTTATTTTTTTTTTGACTATGAGCATTCTCGATGCTGTGTGACCTCAATTTAACTGACTGCCGTGATAAAGATGAATATGATGAATTGTTTATAACTCTTATGGTTAATAAATAACCTGATCTGTGCAGTGCTGGTTATCATCAAATTATTTAAAGGAAATTAACACAATAATAATCATGAGTTATGCACTTTGTCAATAGCTCAATATCTGTAAAATTGATTGAGCTGTCGTTTTGTGTTGGTGAAGGTCAAGTTAGTTGTGGTGACCATTGTCAATCAGATTTACTCCAGAAGTTTTATTTGCTGTAAATGTACATCCAATGAGCACTTTCTGAGATTTTCATTAAAACCTGTTCTGTGATTAAATATATTTTGCTAACACAACAACGGAACACACTCACAGATACAGGCACTTATATTAACACTCACTTTTTATTGTGGCGAGCAATTTTCACCCCTTAACAAAGGGAAGACGGTCCTGAAGACTGAATCATAGATGCATAGCTTTATTGATTCATTTAATAAATACTAATATTCTGAAGTGGATTGTATTGAAACAAAGATAATTTTATATTGGTTAAACTGGAGTTTTTACAAGCATGAACAAGATTAATTGGTGTCTGTATTTAATTGGAGCTAAACTTGGTTTGTTCACTTTCTTTGTGCAGTGCATGGTGTAAAACTGTGCTATAATAAAATCAAACTGGAATTTAAAATATTAACAAAAATAAAATAAAACACACATATTCAACTTGAGGTTTTAATATACCTTTGATTAGTCCAGCTCAAACTATTACAACCATGTCCCTTTATGTGTCTGTGGTATTAAAAGCAGCTGCATCCCCATCCCTTGTTACAAAACCTAATGAAGATAAGACTGCTGCTCTGTAAGATGCAGGCTCCTTCACTTATGAATATTTAAGATTTTCATCTCATAAATCATTTCATGCATTCTGACAGCCCATTTTAAAGGATTTCACTGGCTGATTTGTTTTAATCAGTGAGGATTAACTTTATGGTGACCCGCCCCAAACTCCCTGCCTTAATAATTTCCATACATACACTTTGCACCTTCTTCGACTCTGAGCAATAATGAAGCAGACCTTGATAAGTTCTCTATCACCCAAACTGTCTTTTTGTATCGGCTTCAAATGAACAACAAAGTATTTCGGATGTTGAAGTGCAGAAACTGTAATTCCCTTTGCAGAAGTGCAGATCTTTCCTCCAAGAAAGTGCTTAGAGTGTGTGGACATGAGTGGGCTGGCTCTCCCTGGGGCTTTCTGTCTCTTTGGATGGAGGAACTTGCAGCCTCATTGCTTTGGATGTTGTATCATTTATCTCGGTTGTGGTGCGACATGATTTGCAGCAGACTTAACAATCGTGCTTTGCAATCTGCTTCTAGGACTGCTGAGTGCCACAAGTTTTAGGCATGTGTGGATGTGGTTTCTCCTGAGCAAGGAGATTGCCCCACTCATTCCTCTACTCCACCACCATCTTTTCCCTGTTATCCCATGAGCCAGCTCCCGACTAAAACATGATTGATGGGCTGATGGCTGTTTGGGTCATCAGGAAAGAGGGACTGATTGTAGAACTGAAATGTAAGAGAACATCCATGATTAAATGATAAGTCATGTTCCATGGTGTTAGTTTGTGGTTCATAAATAATGTCTTATACGTTTGATAATGTAGAGTTCCTCAAAGCTACTTTTAATCACATTGTTTTCTTTTCTTTCTTTTTTTTGCCAGAATTCAATCTGTAGTTTAGAAAAAAAATTGTTAAAGGAATGCATATTGCCTTCCATGCCAGAGTTTTTTTGTTGTTTTTTTTAACTAAGATAATCTTATGATGAAAAGGGATGATGAAAATGGAGGAAGTATAACCATTTTGGTCCAACCTTGTAAATGATATGTGCCATTGTGACATCTTCAAAATGTGAGTTCTCAAATGATACGTTAAGGCTGACTATATGTCAGAACCAGATCAAATTTAGCTCAATATCTGCAAATTTGACTAAATTATAACCATTTTTGTGTTGGCTAAGTTTAAGTAGCTGCAGTGGCCATATTGAATTGGGTTGACTCCAAATGTTAAATAGTTGGAGAAGTCAAAAAGGCGTTCAATACAAGATCAACTGGACTTTATTTGTTGCAGAAAACGTTTCGACTCCTATCCAGGAGGCTTTTTCAATTCCATGAACAAACTGTGAGAAGTTTGGGGTTATAACAGAACCACGCACCATCATATGTAAATTGCAAGCTGAGGTAACACATACATGTAAATTGACAGATCACACCTTAACAGTAGGGGGTTCCCTTGAGGTCTCTGACAGAAGACACAACACTGTATGTAAATTGACAAAAAACAACTCCCAACCAACAAACAGAGGCTTCTCAAAGAAATTTGTTAGTCTAATTTACAGACAAGACACCTCTGTTCCCATCCGGTGTAAAACGTTTCGGAATCAGTCCCAAAACTGAGTTATAAGTCTTGGAAAGTTGAAATCTCAGACCTCCTCCTCTGTTAAGAGAAGGTTTTTCTCTCTTAACATAAACAGCTTCCTTCACACCCCTCTCAAACCATCTGTGCTCTCGGTCCAAAATTTGCACATCCTGGTCCTCAAATGAGTGTCCCTTGTCCGTGAGGTGGAGGTGAACAGCTGAGTTTTGTCCAGAGGAGGTTGCTCTCCTGTGTTGGGACATTCTTTTGTGGATGGGCTGCTTAGTTTCTCCAATGTAGCGGTCTGAGCAGACCTTGCAGTCCAGTGCAGCAAGGTCTGCTCAGACCGTTACATTGGAGAAACCTTGAGCAAGGCTGTTAACCCCCCACCATCTGCTCTCAAAATCGGTCTTTCTTGAAAACGAGTCCTCCTCACTCACCAAGACTACCTGTATAAATAAAGTTTAAATTTAAAAAGTCAGTGTTAATCAAAGGCACAACAGAGAAGGAAATGCTAATCAAAGACACAGTTAGAGCAGTCCATTAACTTGGCACTAAAATACCATTAATGACAGATTATTGTTTTAAATGTGAAAACAAATGGTTTGGAGCATCTACTTTTTATGTGAATTCAAGTAAGTTCTGGGAACATTTCAAATACAAACAGTAGAGACTCACAGGACTTTTTTAAAATTTATGTCTGTGAATTTTGGGAAACAATCAATGTTTTAGTTAAAGAAGAACGTCACATTTACCTGCAGTAAAAAAAAATGCTGGATGATAAATAAATTTAGTCAAAAAGCTGAAAGCAGAGAAGAAACCCAAACAGGACTCCAGCCAGCCATCAGGTGAAAAGAAGTAACCCAGACCCAGACCAGTGGTCGTTCCGTATGTTGCGGGAGTTTCAGAGAAACTGAGACATTTATTTTCTAAACACAACGTCCCAGTGGCTTTTAAACCCCAAAATACATTACGGCAAAGACTGGTTCATCCCAAAGATCCAGTCCCCCGGCACAAACAGAGTAATATTGTGTATGCTGTTCAGTGTCAGGAGGGCTGTGATCAGTCTTATATCGGGGAAACTAAACAGCCACTGGCCAAAAGGATGGCCCAGCACAGAAGATCAACATCATCAGGTCAGGACTCTGCAGTCTACACTCATCTCCAGGCCAGCGGTCACTCTTTCAGGGATGAAGATGTTCACATCCTTGATAGAGAGGAACAATGGTTTGAGAGAGGAGTAAAGGAGGCCATCTTTGTGAAAAGAAACCGTCCATCATTAAACAGAGGTGGAGGCCTCCGGGTTCAACTGTCCCCCACTTACAATGCTGTTATTGCTAGTATCACTCAGCCCTCTGTGAATAGCAAACAACCATCAGGGTGTTAACGATCCATCGTCAGGCTGATGGTCCTCCTTGATCATGTGAGCAGCTGGTTTCGGCTGTCATCAGCCAACTGGTTGATCCACTGTGGGAGGGTGCTATTTATAAGACTGAGCTGAACACAGCTTCTCAGACTGAGGAAGTCTTTCGGACGAAAGACGAAACGTTTCTACAATTTTTTTGCTTTGTTTTGTTTTGTTTTTTGAATGTCCAGAGGACCAGACTTAGCTTTTTTAGATTTTTCTACCTGGATTATTGAGCATGCATCAGGGTAAATTTAGTCAGTGTTTTTCCTAATATATCTGTCAACCCTCTCCTGTGTTGTCTGCCAATAAAAGTGGAATAAGATTTATATACAATTTCCTATATTTTAAATAGACAGTTTCTGCAACATCTACATATCTAACAAGGTTAGGTCAGGTCCTCTGGAAGGATTCTTCTTGTTGAAACGTTTCATATTTTAGCCAAAAGATTTCCTCGGTCTGCAGAGCTGCAAGCAAAAATAACACCTTCTCATAGTGGACCAACCAGTTGGCTGGTGACAGCCAAAACTAGTTGTTCACATGCAAAAGGAGAACCATCAACACAGTAAAAAAAAATCCGTAAAAAAAAACGGAAAATGTCCTGGTAATTTTCTGCCAGTACATTCTCCGTTTTTTTACAGATATTTCCGTAAACCCTAAAACAGATTTTTCCCGTAATTTAACAGTTTTTTTTAATGTATAATTTACATACATTTCTGTTAATCTCGGGTGCCAGGTAAATGGAGTCCTCTTTCATGCGTCTTCTCAAAGGTTCTTGTTCCCAGGGTGCTTTGCGTGAAAAAAAATAATGGAGAAACCCCTGTAAAAAATGATAACGGAAAATTCCTTCACAGTTCCACAGTACATTTACCTGTTTTTTTACGGATTTTTTTTTTTACAGTTTTACAGTGAACATAATGATTGATAGTGCCCTGATGGCCGCTTACTATTCACTGTTGAGTGAGCAGTTTCTGATGGAGGACATTGTAAACTGAGGTGTACCACAAACCCACCCACACAGACCAGTATTTGCAGTTTGACTCCCATCACCCGCTGGAGCACAAGTTAGGAGTCATCAGGACTCTGTATCACAGAGCAGACAGCGTCCCCACTAACTCAGGAACCAGACAGAATAATAATAATGAATTTAATTTATAACGCACTTTTCATTAGTGAAAATCTCAAAGTGCTACACACATTCATACACCGGTAGTGGCAGACTACCATGCAAGGCGCTTTCCAGTCCTTCCGGGAGCAACTCGGGGTTAAGTGTCTTGCCCAAGGACACAACAACACATGGTGTGGGGAACTGGGATTCGAACCGCCAACCTTCTGATCGGGGGACGACTGCCATTACCACTACGCCACGGCCGCCCCGTGAGGTGGAAGTGACTAAACAGCCACTGGCCAAAAGTATGGCCCAGCACAGAAGATCAACATCATCAGGTCAGGACTCTGCGGTCTACACTCATCTCCAGACCAGCAGTCACTCTTTCAGGGATGAAGATGTTCACATCCTTGATAGAGAAGAACAATGGTTTTAGAGAGGAGTAAAGGTGGCCATCTTTGTGAAAATAAACCGTCCATCATTAAACAGAGGTGGAGGCCTCCGTGTTCAACTGCCCCCTCTTACAATGCTGTTATTGCTAGTATCATGCAGCCCACTGCAAAAAGCAAGTGGGCATTTGGACTCTAACAATCATTATGCTCATGTTCCTCCTTTTACATGTGAGCAACTAGTTTTGGCTATCACCATCAAACTGGTTGATCCACTGTGAGAAGGTGCTGCTTATATTAGACTGCTTGTTGCAGCGCCTCAGACTGAAAAAGTCTTTTGGATAAGACTAAATGTCTCAACAAGAAGAATCCTTCCAGAGGACCTGACTTAACCTTGTTAGATTTATTTAACTGGATTATTGAGCATTCATCAGGGTATCTTCTAAGTATGTTTTATTTATTCTACAGTTGTAAGACCTGTGTGAGAATAAATGCAAACTTTATATAGTTAGTACCCAAGTGGTAGAATGAAAATGCTTTGTTAGGGTTAAAACTCTTAGGTAGATGTTGTGAGAATTATGTTTTTTACACTTACAGTAGAAAATATATATTTTTAAACAAATGCACTGTCAGTAGTTATTGCTTACTCAGGTACACACATCTGATGCAGAATTTAGTTATGCTTTATGATTTAAAATCTATAATACAGACCAATCAGCATTTGTGCAGGCTCTGAGCTAATACAAAACAAAAATTCATTGTCCGCTCATTCTCAATCAGTTCATCTGGACAGTTTCTTTTTAGCAGAAACGTTTCACCCTCACTCCAGAGGGCTTCCTCAGTCAGAGTAGTCCAAAGCACACTGAAGTTAACCCACCAAGTAAGCAACTTATGTTGTATACAATTCATTGTATTTTTTCATTGACTGTGTTTCCCCTACCATTATACAAGCGGGGTGCGCCACCCCGTCAACAGAACTGAGCACCCCGCCTACCCACCCAGCACTGGCATAGCACTAAGCTAGCAGCGCAAAATACAGGCTCTCTAGCTAAAAAGCTAAAGGGAGCGCTCACGTTGCCTCTCCCCTCGTGCTGAATGCCCCCTGCCCCTACAAGCTGCACTCAGACGTGTCCGTCCCCCCGTCAACAAAAATCATGGTTGAGATGAGCACCCTGCCATGGCAAGTTAACTAGGGGAAACACTGATTGAGATATGTTTCTGTTTCTAACTGAAATTGTTTTCAAAAAATTTGTTTTGCTTAAAACCACTGAGAGTCTATTTAAAACTGTACACTACAGTATTGTCTCCTCAGACAATGGTGTAAAACTTTTTTTTTTTTGGTTCCTTCCTGTTCTCCCAACATTTCTCAGACATTGAAGCCACTGACCTAACTTGACCAACTGCTGCTTTTCTGTCTGATTTGTTCACACGCAGGCAGCTATATTTTTCCATCACCGCTCCACACTTTGGACATAGGCAAACACTTGACTCTGGTAGCACATGCACTGTGTCCTGATAGCATACTGTGTTGGAGAGGTGAGAGAAATCCACAAGCTGTTGTTCTCCGTGCTACTCCTGCTCGGCTGTGACATGTTTTTGAGATGCTGCATTTGACAAATTTTCTCAACCCGTCTGCCAATGAAGGATGGGCCTGTGGGCAACTGACGGCTGCCATGACGGCTGCCTGAAGACGCATCAATTTTGAGAGCATCTAAAACTGACAGAGTCATTGTTTGAGAAATAGCTTGGAGACAAATGTGCTCAGGCAAGACAAAGTGAATGGTGCATCATTGACAATTTTTTGCTCAGGCTGATCAGCCTTGATTTGTTTTACTGTCTGGCAACATATCTGAAATCCTTCTGATGCAGGTTTTGGAGCGCTGTTTGAAATCTCCTTTTAATTAAGTACTTTGAACAATAGATGATCCCAGACATAAGCAGTTATCTGTAATTGTATTACCGATAACTGCTTATGGTAAATGATTGTGCATGCGCTCACATGTAGAACAAAGAGGTCACCTCTGAAGATAAACTGACATAAAAGGTTGACTGAAATGATTCAGCAGTGGTCAAGTACATGTGTATGTGTGGCTATGATAATTGGGTGCATGCCCAGCTAAGTTTTCTTTATCTGTATCTTAAGAAAAAAAAGAAGATTATCTGAACTCATCTAATATCGGTCACTGGAGAGGAGCTTAATGCATTTCAGGGAAACAAAGCTCATTTATTTGATTCAAAGATGCAAACTCCTTATTGGCTTTGAGAGATACTACAAAAAAAAAAAAACTGAAGTATACAACTGTGTTGGACCATCTGTACGCTTCTATACTGGGAGCGGCATCCTGGGAGGTGGAAGTGACTCATTTATCTTCCCATCTAGAATATATTATGGCATGTATGCATATACTGTACTGTGCTGTGCATTTGCTAGGTTCACCCTTAGTCTGGCTAAATGCTAACAGTGATTTTATAAGCAATATTTTGTTTTTAAGACATATGATTAAAAAAACAGGATTAACTTATGAACCAATAAATAATGTCACTATTTTCAACGTTTTTCCTAATGTTATAGCTTTTATTAAAGTGTACAGAGAAAGTAGTTACCCCTCGTGGCAAATGCTTACAGACTTTTTGCCTCCGTTTGCAGTTATCAGCATTTGGAACTTTGCAGAATCAGTCAGCAAAGTAAAATGTTGCCATTTTAAACTTTTAGAAAGCATAAATCTGTTAGCATCAGCTCTGCTTGTCATGTGTTACTTTGTGAGGAACATCTAGGGTTTCAAATACCAAAGCAGAATCTTGTTTCTAATTCTAAACCAGTAGATGTTTAAACCTAAATAAACAAATAGTACTGAAATAAAAAGGTGGAGGCAGCTGCATTGCACTCATTTAAATACATGCAAATGAAATTACCTGCTGGTTGATAATGCCTGTGAGGTGTTTTCTGTTAAATGTTAACATGATATTTGAAACGTTGATTCTTGTAAAGCTAAATATGCTTGTATACATCTGACATTATCTATTACCATTGTTTCATTTTCTGCCATTGTATAGGTAAAGGCAAAAAGACAAATATATTTGGTTATTTTGACTTTGAGTTATTGGATTTAAACAGAGTTCTTCACTATTTACGGTAGTCAACAGTGTGGAAAAGCAGCAATAACTGAAGCAAAGCTTTACTTGTTTTTTGTCAGCAAGTCAATCACTGACTTGTGTGACTTGCTGTTGGGCACAACTTCCAACTGAGGTCATTTAGAGCTGCTACAACTTTAACTGGTCATGCATGCAATTGCTTTTTTTATGAGGCAACACCTGCTTGTTTCCACACAACAGGAAATAATAAGACAATGGTTAAGCACAGAAGAAACTATGCAAGATTTGTATTTGCTCTCATGAGTTTTGTATTTGCTCAAATGAGTTTTGTATTTGCTCTCGCAAGATTTGTATTTGCTCATGCAAGTTTTGTATTTGCTCTCGTGAGTTTTGTATTTGCGCTTGCGAGATTTGTATTTGCTCTCATGAGTTTTGTATTTGCTCTCGCGAGATTTGTATTTGCTCATGCAAGTTTTGTATTTGCTCTCGTGAGTTTTGTATTTGCTCTCATGAGTTTTGTATTTGCTCTCGCAAGATTTGTATTTGCTCTCATGAGTTTTGTATTTGCTCTCACAAGATTTGTATTTGCTCATGCAAGTTTTGTATTTGCTCTCGTGAGTTTTGTATTTGCTCTCACAAGATTTGTATTTGCTCATGCAAGTTTTGTATTTGCTCTCATGAGTTTTGTATTTGCTCTCACAAGATTTGTATTTGCTCATGCAAGTTTTGTATTTGCTCTCGTGAGTTTTGTATTTGCTTTCGTGAATTTTGTATTTGCTCTCGCAAGATTTGTATTTGCTCATAAAAGTTTTGTATTTGCTCTCGTGAGTTTTGTATTTGCTCTCGCAAGATTTGTATTTGGTCTCGCAAGATTTATATTTGCACATGCAAGTTTTGTATTTGCTCTCGTGAGTTTTGTATTTGCTCTCGTGAGTTTTGCATTTGCTCTCGTGAGTTTTGTATTTGCTCATGCAAGATTTGTATTTGCTCTCGCAAGATTTGTATTTGCTCATGCAAGTTTTGTATTTGCTCTCGTGAGTTTTGTATTTGCTCTCGTGAGTTTTGTATTTGCCCTCGTGAGTTTTGTATTTGCTCTTGCGAGATTTGTATTTGCTCTCGCAAATTTTGTATTTTCTCTTGTGAGATTTGCATTTGTTCTCGCGAGATTTGTATTTGCTCTCACGAGATTTGTATTTGCTCTCGCAAGATTTGTATTTGCTCTCACAAGATTTAGCACAATAATGACGCCATATGGCGTCTGTTTCTTTAAACTACTCCAATATAAAATGTTGGGATTTTATTTTTTTACTTTACTGGTGTCTGCATGTGATGACACACACAAAAAAAAGGAACTCCTGGAATATAAGTATTTTTAGTGGTCATCAGTATAATAAGTGTTTTTAGAGCTTCACCAGTCAGTCTTTCATGCTTTACTGACTTTTCTTTGTACTCCATCTTTGAAGTTCAAGAACCAAAGAACCCAGATGATTTATTAAAAAAAAAATGCACTTAATTAGATTCTGAATTGTGCAAGAGTTTTAAAATCTGAGCACCACACACAACTTAAACTCCATCAGCTCCCTCACACGGATGGGTAATGGTGCAGAGACCGGAACTGATGTGGACCTGGTGTGATTGAATCATAAAAAGAGCCAAAAGAACTGATTGGCTTTGCAATCATTACATGCAAGACTGGAGCAGTCTGAAGTCTTTTGACACTGGACTTCTCCAGCTTGCTTGTGATTCGTGACTGACACTGATTGGTTGTTTTACAGTGAACAGATCTATATGGATTATACGAGTAATGGAGATGAGACTGGAGGTGTCGTGGTTAAACGTGGAATTTGATTCCTCTTGACTCTGCTTCTCAGCACAGAATAATTGCATTTATGGAAAGATTGCATAAGAAAGTTAAAGCTTTTAAGGTGTAACTGAGCTGCTGGCAGATTATGTAACAGAGCTCATCTTCTTACAATGGAGAGCTCTGCTGGGAAAATCACCCTCACATAGATGTTACTCTGACTACGTTTTACCTAAACAAACTCCAAACGTGTAATACAAATTACCTGTAAATAGGTAGCATCCTTTCAGTAACATTTAAAACTAACTTAAATTATTTTATACTGGCAGGGGATGAAGTTGTAGATGTTTTTGCTTAAACCTGAAATGACATGCTATCTCATAATTGAGACATGCAAGATGTTATGTCTCTTCAAATGTGTTGAGCATGACTGTCAGTTACTAATACACTAAATTTAACTCATTATCTGTAGAACTGAGCTAAAGCAGTTTTAGGTTTAGGTAAAGTGGGTTAGATGTGATAGCCATCCCAAATTAATTCACATTAAACTTCATGCAGACTCTCACTGGTACATTTTCATCTTTAAATCACTTCTTGGTCTGTTGCCTTCATACATCTCCTCCTACATGTCTCTGCGTGAGTGCAGCATGCACTCTCAGGACATGATTACCTGCAGTGTTCCGTCAGTGAGGACTGAACTTGGCAAAATGGCCTTCTCCTACTCCGGTCCTGCTTCCTGGAATATCTTACAAAAATATCTGAAGCTCTCGACCTTGACCTCTCTAAGTGGCTTTAAGAATCTGTTGGACTCCTGGCAAGAACCAATGCAGACATGTTCCTGTTTTTAGTTTTCTACAGCCACTTTATAATCTAGCTGTTTTTGCTATTTTTTTTTACATCTTATTTTAACTTGTTTTAAAAAAAATCTGTATGCCTCTTTTACAATTGTCTATTGTTGTCCATTGTTGTCATCAGTCTTTGTTGAAACCAGGTCTCTCTTGTAAATGAGTCCACGTGGCTCAATGGGATTAACCTGCCTAAATAAATGTTGAATTAATGAATTTAATCAGCTGTCAATGTGCACCCAATGATTACTTTCTAAGATGTTAAGTAAAATCTGCTGCTCCCTTGGGTCAAAATGACCACAAGTTCTTAGTTTTAAAACTATTGCAGTGTGTAGAGTTCAATGTCTTTGAGATAAGGCTCAACCTTGACCACACCAAATTTTAGCTGAATGGATCTAAAATTGGCAGATCTATAGTATAGCCATGTTTGGGCTTCTTAAGGTCAGTTAGGTGCAGTGGCCATTTTGAATTGGGTTGACTCCAAATGTTTTTCTGTTGTAGATATAAATCCTAGAATTGTTCCCTAAAATTGCCATTAAAATCTGTTTAGTGGTTCATGAGATATTTAGCTAATTAGCATTATGTTAACATACTGAATTGACTCCAATATTTAATGGGAAAGTTTAAAACTTATCTTGTGTGGTCGATCAGCGTTCAAAATGTCTGTTGGGGATGATGCTTAGCTACTACCACACCAAACTGACTGAATTAAAGCCATGTTTTCTTTATTAAGGTTGCGGCGGCCATCTTGATAGGTGTTGACAAAAAACGTTGGTTGTAGAGGTACAATCATTACTTTCTGAGAGTCTCATATATATATACAAAAAATTATTGGGCACCGAAGCACCTAAGCAAACATCCACGGCAATTTTTTTTGGAGATATTTTGCTAACGCTACAAACAAACAGTTGTGCACAAACAAGGACAACAAAATAAATTACCTCTCA
>JBBPBX010026348.1:10507-38170 GCA_038048925.1 Garcialebias charrua | reverse complement strand
GAAACATCAGCCCCATATTCTCCACATCAAAATGGCACAGCAGAACGTAGCTGGAGAACCCCATTTGATATGGGAAGATGCATGCTAATAGAGAGTGAATTACCAAAAAGACTGTGGACATATGCAATCCAAACCGCAGCTATAATAAAAAATAGATGTTTCAACAATCGGACAGGTCAAACACCTTACTTTTTACTAACAGGAAAGAAACCAAACTTATCTAAAATGCAAAGATTTGGAACACAATGTTATGCATACAAACAGAAAAAAGGAAAACGACGCAAAATGCACAAAAGGTATTTTTATAGGGTATGATAAAAACAGTCCTGCATATTGGATTTATTTTCCAGAAAACACAAAAGTGCAAAAATGCCGATTGGTTAAATTCTTGACTAAAAATAATGATGAAGGTCAAACACAAACCGATGTGTCTTATGATGACGATGATGATGATGACATTCAACAGAGAAAGCAATGATAAAAGAGCATTTAGATTCAAGATCACTGGAACCAAGCTCAGGTCAACTAGAAGTGAACGATCTGGCACCACCTAGTGGCGAATCTGAAGACAAACGGTATCCTTCTAGAATAAGAAAAAGACCAGAATATCTTAATGAATATGTGACAAGTGTAATAGTAGAACACCAAACACTAACCAACTTCGACTACTGTTACAGGTTAATATGTGACATACCTAAAACGTTCAATGAAGCTATGATGTCACCAAACTCAAAAGAATGGACAGCGGCAATGGATGAGGAAATAAACTCACTAAAAGAAAAACAACACTTTTACCCTAACAACTTTGCCAGAAGACAAGAAAGCAGTAGGGGGTCGATGGGTATATGTGAAGAAAAATAATGGTGATGGTCAAGAAAAGTACACAGCACGATATGTTGCCAAAGGTTATAATCAAAATTATGGGATAGACTATGAAGAAACTTTTTCTCCAACAGCTAATATGACAAGTATAAGAGTTTTGATGCAATGTGCCATCCATGAAAATCTTATACTACATCAAATGGACATAAAAACTGCATACCTACATGCACCAATAGATTTTGAAGTCTATGTAGAGCAACCTGAAGGATATGAAATAAAAGGAAAATCAAATGAGAAACTGGTTTATAAACTAGAAAAATCACTCTATGGCTTAAAACAGTCAGGCAGAAACTGGAACAGGACATTACATGACTACTTAACTGAAAATAATTTCATACAGAACCCTGCAGACCATTGTGTTTATACCAGGAAAACAGAAAAGAACAAAGTAATAATAATAATTTGGGTTGATGATATTATTATTGCTGCCAGTGATGAAAATATTCTGAAAACTGTGAAGGAAATCCTAACAGCGAGATTCAAAATGAAAGATATGGGCAAACTCAAACATTTTCTTGGCATTCATTTTGAGCACACAGAAAATTATGTAAAAATGTCACAAGAAAAATATGTAGAAAAAATACTTGAAAGATTTCAAATGCAAGACTGCAAACCAAGATCTACTCCTTGTGAACAAAAACTGAACTGCAATGAAGATGCTGAGAAAATGGAGAATGTAAAAGAGTACAGAGAGGCAGTTGGTAGCCTTATCTATTTAACTTCATGTACTCGACCTGATTTAAGTTTTATCTTAAGCAAATTATCACAACATCTCAATGAACCAACTATGGAACACTGGATTATGGTAAAACATGTACTAAGATATTTGAAACAAACAAAGGACAAGGCATTGTATTACAGTAAATGTGAAAATGATTTACATGTGACCGCCCATAGTGACTCAGATTGGGCTGCAGACATAGCTGACAGAAAAAGTGTTACGGGTTACTGCACAAGTTTAAATGAAAAAGGTACTTTAGTATCATGGAAAACAAAGAAACAACCAACTGTTGCATTATCAACCTGTGAAGCAGAGTATATAGCTTTATCAGCAACTACACAAGAATGTCTGTATTTATCACAACTGTTGCAGAGCATGTATAAACATCAAATGAAACCACCCAAAATTTTTGACCCAGAGCTGAAAGTTCTGTCCGAGCGGACAAAACGTGCACGGTCCATCATCCATCCATCCATTTTCTTCCGCTTATCCGGGGTCGGGTCGCGGGGGTAGCAGCCTAAGTAGGGAGGCCCAGACTTCCCTCTCCCCAGCCACTTGGAGCAGCTCCTCTGGGGGAATCCCAAGGCGTTCCCAGGCCAGCCGAGAAACATAGTCCCTCCAGCGTATCCTGGGTCTTCCTCTGGGTCTCCTCCCGGTGGGACATGCCCGGAACACCTCACCAGGGAGGCGTCCAGGAGGCATCCTAACCAGATGCCCGAGCCACCTCAACTGGCTCCTCTCGATGTGGAGAAGCAGCGGCTCTACTCCGAGTCCCTCCCGGATGACTGAGCTTCTCACCCTATCTCTAAGGGAGAGTCCAGCCACCCTGCGGAGAAAACTCATTTCAGCCGCTTGTATCCGAGATCTTGTTCTTTCGGTCATAACCCAAAGCTCATGACCATAGATGAGGGTGGGAACGTAGATCGATCGGTAAATTGAGAGCTTTGCCTTTTGACTCAGCTCTCTCTTCACCACGACAGACCGGTACAGCGCCCGCTTCACTGCGGACGCTGCACCTATCCGCCTATCGATCTCACGCTCCAGTTTTCCCTCATTCGTGAACAAGATCCCGAGATACTTAAACTCCTCCACTTGGGGCAGGACCTCCTCCCCGACCCGGAGAGGGCACGCTACCCTTTTCCGGCTCAAGACCATGGCCTCGGATTTGGAGGAACTGATCCTCATCCCGGCCGCATCGCATTCAGCTGCAAACCGCTCCAGTGAAAGCTGTAGATCACGAGCTGATGAAGCCAATAGGACCACATCATCTGCAAAAAACAGAGAAGCGATTCTAAGGCCACCAAAACGGATCCTCTCAACACCTTGGCTGCGCCTAGAAATTCTGTCCATAAAAGTTATAAACAGAATCGGTGACAAAGGGCAACCTTGGCGGAGTCCAACTCTCACCGGAAACGAGCCTGACTTACTGCCGGCAATGCGGACCAAGCTCTGACACCGGTCGTACAGGGACCTAACAGCCCATATCAATGGGCCTGGTACCCCATACTCCCGGAGTACCCGCCACAGAACCCCCCGAGGGACGCGGTCGAATGCCTTTTCCAAGTCTACAAAGCACATGTAAACTGGTTGGGCAAACTCCCACGCACCCTCCAGGACCCTGCTGAGGGTGTAGAGCTGGTCTAGTGTTCCACGACCAGGACGAAAACCACACTGCTCCTCCTGAATCCGAGCAGGAGTGGGCATACTTGTTGCCCCCCATCTCGGTGCCTGTACGTTGGGGTTCACCCCGGTGAACGAGAGGGTAGCCTCCCTTCGCCTACGTGTGGGGGGACGGGCTCTGACTGTTGTTTGTGCCTATGCGCCGAACGGCAGCGCAGATTACCCACCCTTTTTGGAGTCCTTGGAGGGGGTATTGGAGGGTGCGCCTCCTGGGGACTCCCTTGTTCTGCTGGGGGACTTCAACGCTCACGTGGGCAATGACAGTGAGACCTGGAGGGGTGTGGTTGGGAGGAACGGCCCCCCTGATCTGAACCCGAGTGGTGTTCTGTTGTTGGACTTCTGTGCTCGTCATGGATTGTCCATAACGAACACCATGTTCAGGCATAAGGGTGTCCATATGTGCTCTTGGCACCAGGACACCCTAGGTCGTAGTTCAATGATCGACTTTGTTGTCGTCTCATCTGATCTGCGGCCGCATGTCCTGGACACTCGGGTGAAGAGAGGGGCGGAGCTGTCAACTGACCACTACCTGGTGGTGAGTTGGCTCCGATGGTGGGGGAGGATGCCGGTCAGACCTGGCAGACCCAAACGTATTGTGAGGGTCTGCTGGGAACGTCTGGCAGAGTCTCCCGTAAGACGGAGCTTTAACTCCCACCTCCGGGAGAGCTTTGAACACGTTCCGAGGGAGGCGGGGGACATTGAGCCCGAGTGGGCCATGTTTCGCGCCTCTATTGTCGAGGCAGCTTATCGGAGTTGTGGCCGCAAGGTTGTTGGTGCCTGTCGTGGTGGCAACCCTCGAACCCGGTGGTGGACACCGGCGGTGAGGGATGCTGTCAAGCTGAAGAAGGAGTCCTATTGGGCCTTTTTGGCCTGTGGGACCCCGGAAGCAGCAGATAGGTACCGGCAGTCCAAGCGGCATGCGGCTCGGGTGGTTGCTGAGGCAAAAACTCGGGCGTGGGAGGAGTTCGGAGAGGCCATGGAGAATGACTTCCGTACGGCTTCGAGGCGATTCTGGTCCACCATCCGGCGTCTCAGGGGGGGAAAGCGGTACGCGACCAACACCATTTATGGTGGGGATGGCGTGCTGTTGACCTCAACTCGGGATGTTGTGAGTCGGTGGGCGGAATACTTCGAAGACCTCCTCAATCCTACTGGCACGTCTTCCACTGAGGAAGCGGAGCCTGGGGACTTTGGATCGGGCTCTCCAATCTCTGGTGCGGAGGTCGCCGAGGTGGTTAAAAAGCTCCGCGGTGGCAAGGCTCCGGGGGTGGATGAGATTCGTCCTGAGTTCCTTAGGGCTCTGGATGTTGTGGGGTTGTGTTGGCTTACGCGACTCTGCAATATCGCGTGGACATCGGGGGCAGTTCCCTTGGATTGGCAGACTGGGGTGGTGGTTCCCCTATTCAAAAAGGGGGACCGTAGGGTGTGTTCCAACTATAGAGGGATCACACTCTTAAGCCTCCCTGGTAAGGTCTATTCAGGGGTTCTGGAGAGGAGGGTCCGTCGGATAGTCGAACCTCGGATTCAGGAGGAGCAGTGTGTGGTTTTCGTCCTGGTCACGGTCCATCACTGTGCTCCAAATCAGGCCCCCAGTGGAACAGGAAGCAGTCTCAAGCCTACCAATAACCAGATTCTATGCTGTTCTGGACCACCTTGCCCGCCCTGCAGGGAGTGGTTAGGTTTAGAATGTGTGACCGGGTGAGGTTTTCCTTGACCGAGGAGTCTACCCCTAGATCAGAACATCCCAAAGCTTAATTGAGTCCCAACGGGCTCTGCGTGCTCAATTGTTTTATCCATACTTGGATTTGAGAAGACCTCTGTGCTTTAGTCCAATACACATTAGACTGAAGAACCAAAATACGAACCGCTTCCCATCCATGCAGTCTAATGTGCATCAAAACCAGCGATTCAGATCTAGTCTCTGTCTCAACCTTGAAGCGGAGGCCTGAGATGGTGCTGATCAGCGCCTTCTCTGAGTCTCCCACAAATTGCTTCTGGCAGTAAGTACAGGACAACAAAAAAATACAGTTCTTTGAGAAGAGGTGACCCGTAGTTTCAGTTTTATAAACCGTCTTATCAAATCTGTTCTGAATCCATTTTAATTGTTTAAAATAGTCCTTGGTGGGTCTTTTAGGAGGGTCTAATTTGGCATGCACCAGAAAGTCCTTGAGATTTCTGTTTCTGCGATAGGCTGTGATCATTCTGTGCTTAGATAGAGGTGGACAGCCTGTCTGTAATTTGCTGAAATTGTGTTTAATACTACTCGCTATTTTAGATGTTGATTCTGAGAAGGTCAGCACTAAGGGCATTAGAGGGCCAGTTGGAGTTGGTTTTACTTGCTCAAAAGTCCTAAGGCATCTCCTTAGGAAGGAGCGAGAATACCCTCTAGTGGTTAACACTGAGAACAGTATCTTAGTACATCTCCTCCTACATGTCTTTGCGTGAGTGCAGCTACAGTGTGCGCTCTCAGGACATGATTACCTGCAGTGTTCCGTCAGTGAGGACTGAACTTCGAAAAAGGGCCTTCTCCTACTCTGCTCCTGCTTCATGGAATATCTTACAAAAAGATCTGAAGCTCTCGGCCCTGACCTCTGTTTTGCTAGTTTTTTGATACTTTGTTAAAAAAAAAATATATATATATATATATTTTTGTTTTTTTTCTTTCTTTTTGTTTTCTATTGTTTATTGTTTGTTTGTTTATTGTTTAATGAAATTCTATCACTGCTGTTCATTGTTCTTTAGTTTTAGCAGGTCGCTTTCGTAAATGAGCCCATGAGGTTCAAAAGATTTACCTGACTAAATAAAGGTTGAATGAATTAGTGGCTTGGGCAAAATCAATTTGCTGTGTGCAAATTCTTTTAAATCGAAGCAATTGGGATTTAACTATTCCACCAAAGGTGTGTTTAGGATGAAAGCTTGATTTAAATAGTAGTGAATGAGTGTCAGTGGGTTTAAAAAACACTTTTACATCAAGTTTGTGTGTGTTCTGGAACTGACTACCTTTAAAAGTGGTGGTATCCAAAAAATTGGGCTGCAGACATAGCTGACAGAAAAAGTGTTACGGGTTACTGCACAAGTTTAAATGAAAAAGGTACTTTAGTATCATGGAAAACAAAGAAACAATCAACTGTTGCATTATCAACCTGTGAAGCAGAGTATATAGCTTTATCAGCAACTACACAAGAATGTCTGTATTTATCACAACTGTTGCAGAGCATGTATAAACATCAAATGAAACCACCCAAAATTTTTGAAGACAGTCAAGGAACTATTGCTTTAAGGAATCCTGTAAGCAGAAACAGATGCAAACACATTGACATTAAATATCATTTTGTGAGATCAAATGTCAATGCAGGAAAACTGATTTTGGAATATTGTCCAACAGATTTAATGGTGGCAGATGTTTTCACAAAGCCTGCAACAAAAGCAAAGTTATTGAAGTTTGAAGAATATATTTTTGGAGTGTAAATAATGTTTTGTTTGATATTATTGACTGTGTTTAACTTTGACAAAATGAACGCAAGTAGGGGTGTTGAGTGGAATAAATATGCCTTCATTTGTCAAACACGTTTTATTTTGAAGGGACACGTACTTCCTGCTTGAAGGGACACGTACTTCCTGTTATGTAATTAAAATCACGTGAGAATGTATAAAAGGTGACGTGGCAACATAATAAAAGTTATTGTAAGATTCCCCTTGTGGTGAACAAACCAGAACACTGACTCTCGATTATTATCTCCATTTATATTATTATTCCTCTGTCAAGAACGTAAGATTTAACTGCTGATATCCATTGGGCGATCGCTGACGGCTTGTCTGGAAAATTGCACGCTGAAATTCTGCTGAGTAACGCTACCTGCCGACAACATCGCTTTATAATTTAGCTGGTTTTTTGTTTTTAAATTATTTTATTTTTCCAGTTCATATGCTTTTTTATGATTGTCTACTGTTGTACTGATAAATATGTCCTGGAGGGTAAATGTAAACTATACTGTATCTTGGCTGCAAATATTCAATCAAGCAGCGAAGCAGGCAGTCTGATTTCAGTCAGCTGCACTCAGTCTGCTCCTCCTCCGAGACGGGCAGACTGAGCGCAGCTGACGGATATTAGACAGCCTGCTTCAGACTAAACGAGAGGAACACACCGCTGAAGCCAGGGAGCTCGAACGTCCAAAGTAAAACTAACTTTACAACAGTGCCTGGTTAAACAATCCTTGTGCTCTTTAATGTGGTGCTTTTTCAGATGTTTATTAAGTTTGATGTATTGTAGGTTCCAACAGAGCTTTCTTCTCTTGGTACAGCGGCTCTGCAGACATTGCACGTTGCTGTCTTGCGGCGTTTAGTGTAAAATACTTCCAGACAGCAAACATGTTAAGATGAAAAGTTGGTTAGTCGTTAGCCACAGTGCTGCTCTCAGTCCTCATGTATTTACTCACATTTTAGCTGGCTTCAAACTATGAAATGGATTTCCTTCAGAAAATCCATTCCATAGATTGATTCCCTGCCTTGCAGAGCAGCCGGCAGGGAATCACATGTGGAGATGTTTCAGCAGACATAGACATTCATCATGGATCGGAAATCTCTGCAGATTGTATCAGAAAAATCTGATAGGTAAATTATGCTGGTATAGGAGGCCGAGGCCAATACTGATACTGGATCAGCCCCATCCTTAATTAAAACACAATTAGTTCATCTGCATGAGAAATCTGTTAATTAACCAAGTAACTAACTGATTAAATAACAATTCTCTCAGGAATTACATGAACAACATTTCATGGGGTCTGACTGTTTGAAAAAACAATTTGATTGGTTGGTTGGTTCTCTCCACATATTGCACAACCACTGAACCAGTATTTTAGAACCAACATCTATAGTCCAAATTATGATCTAAGGTTTAATTAGTTCTTGTTTTTTTATATATATTCTTGAGAAATAAGGAGCTAATCATAGATTAAGAACTTGTTCAAAAATGGTTACAGAATATATTTTACAAAATCTAAATTAATTTTATTTGAGTGTTAAAACACCAGTTGCATCACATGGCCTATAATAATTATTTTAATATTTTCTGGTAGAAAGTTTCCACTCCTGTGTGGACTCTCATGTGTCTGTTTAAATGTGTCTTCTGACTAAATCTTTGTCCACAAAGTTCACAAGGAAACGGCTTGTCGCCTGTGTGGACTTTCATGTGTGTGTTTAAATGTGTCTTCTGACTAAATCTTTGTCCACAATGTTCACATGGAAACGGTTTGTCTCCTGTATGGACTCTCATGTGTCTGTTTAAATGTGTCTTCTGACTAAATCTATGACCACAAAGTTCACAAGGAAATGGCTTTTCTCCTGTGTGGACTCTCATGTGTGAGTTTAAATAGTCCTTCCGACTAAATCGTTGTCCACAAAGTTCACATGGAAACGGCTTGTCTCCTGTGTGGACTCTCATGTGTGAGTTTAAACCTGTCTTATGACTAAATCTTTTTCCACAAAGTTCACATGGAAACGGCTTGTCTCCTGTGTGGACTCTCATGTGTGTGTTTAAATTTGTCTTCTGATTAAATCTATGTCCACAAAGTTCACAAGGAAATGGTTTGTCTCCTGTGTGGACTCTCATGTGTGAGATTAAATTTGATTTGGAAGTAAATCTTTTACCACAGTCATCACAGCTTATTGATTTTGGTCTTGCCTGGACTTTCCTGCGTGACTCGACATTTTTCTTCTCTCCAACACATTTCTTATTAAGCAGACATCTTGAAGACTTCACTCCTGAATGACTTGTCATGTGTCTTTGAAGAGTCCGGTTACTGACATACTGCTTACCACACTCAGAGCAGCTCAAAGATTTGTTGACAGTTTTTACTTCTGATTCAGGAGCCCTGCTCTCCTTCCTGTCTTTCATACTGTCTTCACGTTCTGATTCAGAGTCTGATGAGTTCTTTAGCAGAGAGTCAGGATTGGTCATTTCATCATCCTCTTCATCGTCCTCGTTAACGTCAGTCTTTGAAGAGCTGGAACTGCCTTTGTGAATTTTTAAATCTGGGTTCCTGGTAAGTTTTTTTTTAAATCCTCCTCACTCTTTAAATAAACTGTAGTGACCTAAAATCTGATATCGGTCTCCTCCATATTAAGTTGGTCACCCACCAGACTGGTCTAAGGGTCTTTTCTTCCACTTTATGATAAGAGGCTCTGGGTCCTGCTGGTCCACATCAGGCCTTCAGTCTTGAGGAGCATCTTCTTCTTAATCAGCTCTAAACAGAGGCAGGAACCACTGAAACAAATGTACAATAAAGACAATGTTACTTCAACACACACACACACACAGACAATTTTACCATCACAATCACCATCTTCTAGGGGTGTAACGGTACGCTAAAATCACATTTCGGTTCGGTTAATTTTCGGTACAAAAAAAAGACAAAATAAAGACTTACAAAATGTTTATTTTGAAAATATGCCAAGTAAACAATACGTTTGTATAAAAATAAATAAAAGTGACCCATTTGGATGATATTTTAAATAAACGGCACTCTTTACAATAAATAAACTATACTAACAATAATAAAAATCTTAATAAATACAATAACAGCCAGAACCAGAATAATGAGCAGCAACAGACCGTTTACAATCTAACTACCGTATTTCCGGCCTATAAGTCGCACCTTTTTGCCTAATTTGCATGCCCTGCGACTTATAGGGCGAAGAGACATATTTATGGATTTTGTCCCATATTTTTAGACCAATTTTTGGCTGAGATATGACCATTTCAGGTGGACCATTAAAGGCTTTGGATCAAGTAGCGCCTATCAAAACGAGAAGACCAAAACTCAGGGCTGAACCGTGGCTGAATGACACGACCAGAGCTGCCAGGCAGCAATGCCGAAAAGTGGAGAGGAAGTGGAAAAAAGACAGTCTGCAGGTCTCTTTTGAGATGGTAAAAGAGAGCTGGCGCCGATATCAGAAAGCAGTGAAAACTGCTAAATCACAATACTTCTCTGATATCATTGCTGCAAACTCTCGTAACCCTCGAGTTCTGTTCTCCACCCTAAACTCTGTTCTCCACCTCACTGAACAATCACCCATGGAAGCCTCGACTGAGCTGTGCGAGAACTTCCAACATTTCTTTTTAGATAAAATCGCAACCACCAGGGCTCTCATTTCTCCTCCATCTCACGATCCATCCATCCCACCTCAATCTGTTGCTGTGTTTGAACATTTTGAACCAGTCTCTCTGTCCTCTCTAGAGCAGGTCATGTGCAGCCTGAAACCATCTGGCTCCCCCTTCGATGTGGTCCCCCCTCGGCTTCTAAAGGAGGTTTTTCACACTCTAGGTCCCTCCATTCTCTCGATTGTAAATAGCAGTCTATCCTCGGGTGTGGTGCCAAAATCATTAAAACATGCTGCTGTTCAACCCCTCCTGAAAAAACCAAACCTCGACCCGTCAGTATTATCCAATTTCAGGCCTGTCTCCAGACTCCCATTTGTTTCTAAACTTCTAGAGAAAATAGTTGAGTCCCAACTAAAGTGCTTCCTGGAGGATCACGCTATCCCCGAGCTATTCCAGTCTGGCTTCAAATCCCTCCACAGCACTGAGACTGCCCTACTGAAGGTTTTTAACGACATCTTTCTATCCACAGATACTGGTGACTCTGTGCTGCTTGTCCTATTGGACCTCACATCCGCTTTTGACACCATCGACCATGAGATCCTCATTGCTAGGTTGGAGCAGTGGGTGGGCATCTCAGGATCAGCCCTAAACTGGTTCAGATCCTACCTCTCTGACAGGTCTTTTTGTGTGTCCATCAATGATTTTACTTCTGCAGTGGCGGCTCTTAAATGGGGGGTTCCGCAGGGGTCCATCCTGGGTCCTCTCTTGTTCTCCTTATACCTGCTGCCACTCGGTGCTATTTTCCGGAAACACAATATACCTTTCCACTTCTACGCTGATGACTGTCAAATCTACTTCCCCCTAAGACAAAATGGTACAGGCTCTATTCAACCTCTGCTCGACTGCCTGGCTGACATCAGGGACTGGATGGCTTTAAATTTCTTAAGCTTCAATGATAAGAAGTCTGAAGCCATATTGTTCCTTCCCAATGACACAACCTCAAACCACTGCATTGACCTGTCTGCTCTACCCCTGTCCGAAAAACAAAAAGTCAAAAATCTGGGAGTGATAATGGATCCTTCCATGAAACTCAACAGTCATGTAAACATGATCGTCAAATCCTGTTTTTTCCAGCTGAGGCGTCTGTCTAAGCTGAAGCCCATATTATCCAAAAAGCACCTGGAGACAGTGATTCACGCATTCATTACATCTAGGCTTGATTACTGCAATTCACTTCTGTTTGGCGTCAGTCAAGCCACCATTGCACGATTACAACTGGTTCAGAACGCAGCTGCCCGATTTTTAACCAGCACACGCAAAAGAGAGCACATTACACCAGTCTTGGCCTCCCTTCACTGGCTACCGGTTCATCTTCGAATCCAATTCAAAATTCTCATGTATGTCTACAAATCGCTGAACAGTCTCGCCCCCGCCTATCTCTCGGATCTGATACACCCATATGTCCCTCCACGTGCTTTGAGGTCAGAGGATCAGGTACTCTTAATAGTTCCAGAAACTCGCCTTAAGCGCAGGGGTGACAGGGCGTTCTCTGTAGCAGGCCCAAGACTCTGGAACGAGTTACCGCTGCTCATCAAACAGGCCCCCTCCCTCTCGGTTTTCAAATCCCGGTTAAAAACTCACTACTACTCCATTGCTTTCAATGCCAGCTGATTTGTATTGGATCGTTTGATTTATGATCTGCAATGTTTTTATGTTTTTCGTGTTGTACTTCATTGTCTGTGTTGCCTGTTGCGTGTTTGTTTGTCCAGCACTTTGGTGTGGACTTGTTCCTGTTTAAAGTGCTTTATAAATAAAATGGTATGGTATGGTATTTCCATTCATTCTGACGAAAAAAAATGGAGCAGTATCACTTTCGGCCACAAGGGGGCGCAGTATCACTTTCGGCCGCTAGGGTCAACCGACCGTTCCCAGCTCATGTATCCGATGGCCGCCTTCTCTGGTCGGACTCACTCTATCGCAGCACAGCCTCCTGCTCTCTGGAGGTATGAACTACTGTTAGCTCAGTGATTTACTGTTAGCAATGCAAAATAGGTCAAGAACCACAGGACAGATTTTGCTGAAACTTACATAGAGCAAATCACTGGATGGACATTTACAAACTATTAGCTGTAGGAGAGGTTTGAGCTAAACTTTGATTTATTTATAATTTATTTTTCGTAGCGCGCGTGCACGTTTGGAAGACCGGCAAAGCTAAAAAATTTACTGGTAAATCCAGCAGATTTGAACACTACGTTAATTTTTAAAGGAAATGTTAAGCTCAGAAACACTTTTGCTACAATGTCAGCGAACATATATATGTGTGTATATCTTGTTAGATTTTAAAGAAATGAAGCGTTCCCACCCGTGCGGGTGTACGTAGTGAAACTAATATTTAAATCCAGCTGATCGTGCATTTATTAAAGAAAAGTTAAGCTCAGACACGCTTTTACTATGTCAGCTAACAAATGTATTTTTTAGGTGTTTATCTTTTTAAATTTTAAAGAGATCCAGGTCTGTTCGCTGCACTGCATGTCTGTTGCTGCGCATGCTCGTTTTGTTGAGCCGCCGTAGCGAAACGATTTGAATGCAGCTGATTTTACCATTATATTCATTAATTAAGGAAAAGTTCAGCTCAAAAACACTTGTGCTATAATTGTCAGCAAACACATATATTTTTTAGGTGTTTACCTTGCTAAATTTTATATGCAGCATTACCACCCGTCCGGGTGCAGGTTTTGCACATAGAGAAACTAATATTTAAATCCAGCCCATTTCACAATTATGTTCATTTATTAAGGAAAAGTTCAGCTAAGGCCCTGTTTACACGGACACTGTGGGGGGAAACGGAGGTTTTGAGTATGTTAATTAGATGAAAAGTTTTGCGTTGACATGGATCCGCTCGAATCTCCCCCCTCCCTCATGCCCCCCTTCTCCCCTCATGAATCCAGTGTAGTTACCATGCCGGGTCATTAGTTGGCGCTGTGAATTGTTTAACCTTCACCCACTGCGCATGCGTGCTGCTGAACCTTCACCCACTGCGCATGCGTGCTGCTGAACCTTTACCCACTGCGCATGCGTGCTGCTGAACCTTCACCCACTGCACATACGTGCTACTTCACTCTGCTGGCAGACTGCTGTGTTCTTCTGGGATAAACGTTGAGCTAACAACAACTTAACAAGTTAAAGCTGAATTTTGGATAAGAGTCGACAGATTTGACACCAAGCGGGACCCGCTTCATCTAACAAGCTCCACACCAGACACTGAGTGGACTGTGGACCAGAACCGAGTGACGATGAGGATGATGTCGGAATTTAGTCGGTGAGAATCAGCTGACTTACAGCAGGTAAATCAACGTTCTTAATATAATGTTTGCTTGTGTTTACTTTGATCACACAACAACTGAGTTTTTTTTTTTTACTTTTTCTGCCCGGTGGAGAAGCTGTCGTTCCAACAGGCGGACCGGTTCTGATGTGGTCCAGATGAAAACACAGCAAGAGTCCAGTTCATTAACGTATTTACAGTTCGGTTAACGTGTTTTAATAGTGTTCAGTTTAATTCTCAGTGTTTGTGTGACATACAGTTTGTGGTGTTGAATAAATAAATAAATAAAAATAAACCTGGTGTCTTCATTTTCACAGCATGTTACGCACTGTTTAAAAAAACGTAACGAGTCCAGATAGATAGCTCAGATAAATTTATATATCTCCCACGCTAACATAAATACTGTTTATTATTGTTAAAATTGTGCAGCGTGACACGTGAAATGTCCGCCTGCCCTGACTGTCTACGCGTGCGTGCTGCGCGCATGTGTTCAAACAAAAGATCAGCAGGAGATGTTTACATTATCAACAGAGGGTCAGCGACTAAGATCCACTCTGAGCGGTGGATCAAGAAACCGTCGGATTCAAAGAGGGGGGCCAGTGGACTCGTGTCAACGATAAGCAAAGACACAGAGAGAAAGGAGCGGTTTCACTCAAAATATGCGCCGTGTAAACAGCATACCTGCAAACTCAGAAGGGATGAAAAAGGTGACAAACGTTACCCGAACAAAACAGAACAAAAATGTAGAGACTTTTGACATTATGAATGTTTTTGTGATGCTCTCATTTTGTTTAGATTTGTTTTTCTTTTATTGGCCTAAAGATGCATCATGTGACTTTTTAATTTACTGCACCTATGCAGCTTTGATTAATAAAAGGTGTGTGCTCCTGCAAACAACACTCTGGGAGAGTGAGGTGAAGCAACATGAAACCAAAAGATGTTCAAGTGTCACATTTAATGCTGAGCCAAAAGTGAACTCTGTTAACAAGACTTACTGCTGCTGTTGCTTCATCCACATCATCCACACCGTGGTGAAGTTATTTTACGACTCGGTCATGTTTACGTTTATCTCTGTGGTTCTCCCGTGTCGTGTCGTCACTTTTCAAAGCTGCAATGTCGCACAGTTTTTATTTTTATGAAGCGTGGAGCTCCCACACGTTGAAGGACTTGGTTGAACATTTTCTCTGCGTCAGTCATTTGTAAAATTGTCTTCATTTCCTTTGAAAACACCGGCGCCTGTGCCCTGCTTCCGCCTCTCCCAGTGTTGCCAGATAGATTCCAGGTTTTCCAGCCCAAAAATCTGTAAAACACAGCCCAAAACCCGCCCAATCAGAAAGTGTCACGTGACACTGTGGAGCGCGCCTCGAGCTGCATTCACGGACCGTTCAGAAAGTGTCACGTGACACATCACATACAACATTCTTGAAGAAAAAAAAAAGTTAAATTAGGTCCTCTGGATGGGTACATGGGTTAAAAAAAATTGTAGAACCGTTTCCTCTTTTATCCAACAGACTTTTTCAGTTTGAACTGTACTACCGTAAGCTTATAAGCAGTGTTGGGTGTAACGCGTTACTTAGTAACGCGTTACAGTAATGACATTACATTTTTCAGTAACGTAGTAGTGTAACGCACTACTTTGAAAATGCCTGTAATATATTACAGTTACTAACAAAACCTTACATTCGTTACTTGCGTTACAATCAGGACCTTTCGGAGAATAGTTTTATTTATTTATTTTATTTTACCTTTCGGAGAATAGTTGTGGGACGAGGACGACGGAGCAGACCATAGACATTATATATAGATATCTATGGAGCAGACTGTCACGTGGGGAAAACAAAGACGTACGCGATGACGTCGGAACGTCATACGTCAACGTACATAGACATATAAAGGTACATAGACATACGGCGATGTCATTTTATGGATGGAAGTATTCATATTATTTTTCTTTTGTCACGAGAAAGGACAAGAACATTACAGTAGTGTGCAAGCTATGTCTGGGCCACAACAAGACACTGTCTACTGCTGCGAACTCGACGTCAAATCTTTACAAGCATTTACAAAGACAACACGCTAATGCTAAGCTAGTTGCTAAAGAGCCGCAGAGGGATGGTGCAAGTTTGATGCCGCCACCGTTTAAGCAGGCTCGGCTTGAATTTCACCGCCAGGCAACCACTACAAAGGCTGAGGTAAACAAACTTGTAAACAAACATTTCAGATGTTTTATTTTTTATTTTGTTTTATTTTTTTAAAACAGAAGTTTTACATTTTGATATTGTCATACCTTTTGAATGGCACGTTTACATATGCATTGTGCTTGTTATGTAGCACTGCTGTTTTACTTTTTCATCAAAAATGAGTGTCAAAAAGATCTCTAATATCATTATTGAAAGATAAAAATTAATACAGGTTAAATCTCAGGTATTAGAGTAATCCGAAAGTAATGTAACTAAGTTACTTTCAGAACTGAGTAACTAAGTAGTGTAATATGTTACTTTTTTAAAAAGTAACTAGTAATGTGTAACTAATTACTTATTTTGGGTAACTACCCCAACACTGCTTATAAGATAGAATTGTATTGATCCCACAGAAAAGTGTGCCAGAATTTCAGTATAAGGAACATACACAACAATCACACAATATATAAAAAACATCAAAGAATATAAAAATACCAACAATTAAGTTCTAAAACAGGTCAGGTTTAGACAGAAACATTAAAGTGTTTATTGTGGTGCAGGATTAATTTTATTGTTCTTTGTGTAGGAAAGAAGAAAGGAGTTGAAAAGTTTGAGAGCCACAGGGTGGTTCTGTGGTAAGAGTCCAGTGTGGCATGCAGGGATGGTCTGAAGAACTTTTCTTAAAACATTTTGAAATCTATAAAACAAACATTTTGTCAAACATTTAAGGAATAAACATTTTTAATAATCACTTTAAAAGTTATAAATATTGTCTTTGGTGCATGTTTGTTTTCCAAATATATTAGTGTGTGTGAATGACAGGTATTAGCATAAAACACTTTGTAGAACGGTGTTTTATGAAGTTCAGTCTGTTTCCTTCTATCAGTTGACCGGCAGTTCTGCCACATCCAATATGGCGGCCGCTATGACGTACCGCCGCTACGGACCAGCCCACTCAACGAGGTGTCCACTAAACTGCCTCATCAGTTCTCTGTTGTGATCTATGATAGCCAATCAGTGATGGATAAAGGTCAGAGGAGCTTTGCTATGAAATAATGATGAATGCTTGTTTGAAATGTGTTTAATGTGTTAACTCAAAAACCGCCGATCTGACTCCAAATCAGCCCAAATTATCCCCACCCGCCCAGAGCTATTTTTAGCCACAAAGTAGAGCATGAAAGCAGCCCAAATGGCGGTAAGTCAAAGTCAAAGTCAACTTTATTGTCAGAACTGCAATATGTACAGGACATACACAGGACCGAAATTGCGTTTCTCTCAGTCCCTCGGTGCAACAGTAAACATCTAAACATTGAAACACTGAAACATATAATAATAGACATAAGCATAAAATAGTAAAACTGTAACACTGTCCTGAGTTTTTGCATAGTGGTATAAGAGTATGAAAATTTTCACCAACTCTAAAACTAAAACTAAAACACTAAACATTTAATGAACATAATACTGTCCTGAGTTTTTGCATACTAGTATAAAAAAAGTATAAAAAGTATAACTATAAAATAAACTAAAGGTTCTAGCATTGACATTTGCAAAGTGGCAAAGCAGCATATGAGTTAATGTACACAGTATATGTATGAGGTAGTAGTTGATGTTGTTATAGAGGCAAAAGTGGCATATGCAGTAAGGCACATTGGGCATCCCTAAATAAGGCCGGTCAGAGAATACTGTATATGTATCAGCAGTGGTGTAGATATTAAAGTAGTGTAAATGTAAACAGTAGTAATAAATGTAAACAGTATTAATAAATGTAAACATTGAATGTAAACAGTAGTATGTAAACAGAGAATGTAAACAGTATTATGACTATAGGCAGTGATGTAATACAAACATTAGTGCAAATATGAGAAGTAGTGCAAACTGAATGAGCACATGACCGAGAGTTTAGTGAATAACCCGTTTGATGACACAGAGTCCAGTGTTAAAATCTTTGTGTTGTGTGGTAATGTGTGAGAAAGTTTTTGTGTTAAGGCAGTTCAAATGGGAGGGGAGGCAGAGCAGGCAGAGTGTTTAGCATCCTGACTGCCTGATGAACAGAGCTGTCTCTCAGTCTGCTGGTTCGAGCCTGGAGACTCCTCAGTCTCCTCCCTGATGGCAGCAGTCTGAAGCAGCTGTGTAGTGGGTGTGTGGGATCACCTGCCATGCAGAGGGCTTTCCGAGTGAGGCGGTTGCTGTGTAAGTCCTGCAGTGAGGGGAAGGAGGTGCCGACGATCTTCTCAGCTGCTCTCACGATGCGCTGGAGGCTCTTGCGGCAGGATGCAGTACATGCACCAAACCACACAGTGATGCAGCTGGTCAGGACACTTTCTATGGCACCCCTGTAGAAGGTGCTCATGATGGGGGTTGAAGCTCCAGCCCTTTTCAGCTTGCGGAGAAAGTAGAGACGCTGGTGAGCCTTCTTTGCCAGTGCTGCAGTGTTCCTGCTCCAGGACAGGTCCTTTGAGACGTGCACTCCCAGGAACTTGGTGCTGTCTACTCTCTCCACTGCGGTGCTGTTGATGGTCAGAGGGGCATGTTGGGCATCCCTCTTCCTGAAGTCCACAACAATCTCCTTTGTCTTCTCCACGTTGAGAGTGAGATTGTTGTGTCCGCACCACAAGGCCAGGCGGCTCACCTCGTTCCTGTAGTCCGTCTCATCGTTGTTGCTGATGAGACCCACCACTGTTGTGTCATCCGCAAACTTGATGAAGTGGTTGGAGCTGTATGATGGTGTGCAGTCGTGTGTTAGCAGGGTGAATAGAAGGGGGCTCAGCACACATCCTTGTGGGGCCCCTGTGTTCAATGTGATGGTGCTAGATGTGTTACTCCCGATCCGTACTGTCTGTGGTCTCCCGGTCAGGAAGTCTAGCAGCCAGTTACACATTGAGGTGTTCAGCCCCAGACTGTCCAGTTTAAGGATGAGCTGTTGGGGGATGATGGTGTTGAATGCCGAGCTAAACCGCCCAATCTGGCAACACTGGCCTCTCCTCTCACCCTGTTCAACCGCGGCGCGCTGCAGAGGTTTTCGTTGTTGGCTCCTCCCCCTCCCCACTATCGTCTGTCTTGACTGTGATTGGCCAAAATGACGCGCTCCAACAAAGATGTTAGATTGTCGAGAAAATGCATTGCTGTTTCTTGAAATCCAGTCAGTGGGAAATGATGCCGTCTAATCCAATGGGTCTGTCCCCCCCCCTCCCCGAAAACAAAAACTCATCGGATCTACACGAATCACGTAAATGATATATTTTCCTTTGAAAACAGCAATTTTCGCCGAAAGGTGACTAGTTTGCAGGTATGAAACAGGGCCTAAGACACATCTTTGCTATAATTTTCAGCAAACAATTGTTTTTACCATGTTAATCTTGCTAAAGTCCTTCCTGCACGCTCCTGTGGCCGCCATTTGGCTGTTGATCTATTTTGGGCAAAACACCGGCCCACATTTCCGGGTTGTCAGCGGTGACGAGTAACGTCAGCGGTGACGCGTTACGTCAGCAGTGATGTAGGTGTGACTTATAGAGCGAAGCAACATATTTATGGATTTTTCCAATTTATTGGACATAATTGGACGGTGCAAATTATAGGGTGGTGCGACTTATAGGGCGGAAAATACGGTAATCAAGTTTTAAGTTTTTGTCCAAAAATACCAACTTGTCCACATTTTCTGCTAAAAGCACAGATCTAGTTGCAGTGAATATCTCCAGCGCTGGAGAAAATCATCTCAATAACAACAGTAGCAGCAGTGTGGCTGTATTTGTCCTCATTACTCACAACCTCTTCTTGGACCTGCTCCCCCAGGTGGGACAGGTCCCTGNGACATGCTCAGTCATCCACATAGAAGGATGGGGCGAGGGTCACCACTCTGTGAACAAATGCGTGGGCAAATTGTCGAACAGTTCAAGAACAACTTTTCTCAACGAGCTATTGCAAGGAATTTAGGAATTTCACCATCTACGGTCCGTAATATCATCAAAAGGTTCAGAGAATCTGGAGAAATCACTACACGTAAGGGGCAAGGCCGAAAACCAACATTGAATGCCCGTGACCTTCGATCCCTCAGGCGGTACTGCATCAAAAACCGACATCAGTGTGTAAAAGATATCACCACATGGGCTCAGGAATACTTCAGAAAACCACTGTCAGTAACTACAGTTCGTCGCTACATCTGTAAGTGCAAGTTAAAGCTCTACTATGCAAAGCAAAAGCCATTCATCAACAAGATCCAGAAACGCCGCCGGCTTTGCTGGGCCCGAGCTCATCTGAGATGGACTGATGCAAAGTGGAAAAGTGTTCTGTGGTCTGATGAGTCCACATTTCAAATTGTCTTTGGAAACTGTGGACGTCGTGTCTTACGGACCAAAGAGGAAAAGAACCATCAGGACTGTTATAGGCGCAAAGTTCAAAAGCCAGCATCTGTGATGGTATGGGGGTGCATTAGTGCCCAAGGCATGGGTAACTTACACATCTGTGAAGGCACCATTAATGCTGAAAGGTACATACAGGTTTTGGAGCAACATATGCTGCCATCCAAGCGACGTCTTTTTCATGGACGCCCCAGCTTATTTCAGCAAGACAATGCCAAGCCACATTCTGCACGTGTTACAACAGCGTGGCTTCGTAGCAAAAGAGTGCGGGTCCTCCCCTGGCCTGCCTGCAGTCCAGACCTGTCCCCCATTGAAAATGTGTGGCGCATTATGAAACGTAAAATACGACAACGGAGACCCCGGACTGTTGAACAACTTAAGCTGTACATCAAGCAAGAATGGGGAAGAATTCCACCTGAAAAGCTTCAAAAATTGGTCTCCTCAGTTCCCAAACGTTTACTGAGTGTTGTTAAAAGGAAAGGCGATGTAACACAGTGGTAAATATGTCCCTGTGCCAACTTTTTTGCAATGTGTTGCTGCCATTGAATTCTAAGTTAATGGTTATTTGCAAAACAAAATAAAGTTTCTCCGTTCGAACATTAAATATATTGTCTTTGCATTCTATTCAGTTGAATATGGGTTGAAAAAGATTTGCAAGTCATTGTATTCTGTTTTTATTTGCGATTTGCACAACGTGCCAACTTTTCTGGTTTTGGGCTTGTACATTAACACCAACATATTACTGCGAAAATACAATTTTAAAAGCAGAAAAAAAATCTACTTATTCTGTTCTGAACAAAGGACCGCCTGTGATAAAAATGTTTTTTTAATATCACCCATTCAAATTTAACAAAGTTAATTAAAAGCTAAATCACCCTTCCAGTGTCAACCTTTAGGAGTTTTACCTCTGTTATAAATGACAATTTATAAACTTTATTGTTGCTAAAAAATACTTGAACATTAAAAACCACATGATTGGTAATAATACAGGCAAACCGCCTGTTACAGAGAAGGCAGCATTTATATTTCATAATTATTTTTACGCCGTATGTCCTTCCTGACGCAACCACAGACTTCTGTGTGAAGCAGAGAGTTGCTCTCTAGGGCTCCCAGAGGAACAGATGGTGGGGGTTAAGGGCCTTGCTCAAGGGCCCAGAGTGGAGCAAATGAGGGTGGAATCAGGTGTGTTTCACCATTCACACCCACATGTTGATGTTGTCAGTACCGGGAGTTGAACCGGCGATCTTCCGATCACTGGCCTACATTCTCTAACCTCTGCGCCACCACTCCTACAATACTACCATACCATACCATTTTATTTATAAAGCACTTTAAACAGGAACAAGTCCACACCAAAGTGCTGGACAAACAAACACGCAACAGGCAACACAGACAATGAAGTACAACACGAAAAACACAAAAACATTGCAGATCATAAATAAATAAATATTAATGATTTAATACAGTGTAGGATTTAAATTTGCAGATATATATGATGAAATACAAACACCTAAAGCTGACCCCTTCACAGAGAGAACATTTGGAGGGTTTTGGAAAATGAAAAAAATCACATGTTAAACAGAGACACACCTTTGTTATAGTTTTGTTCAAATATGCCTATTGTAGTATCCTGATGCATGTTCTATAATCCAGGTAGGGAAAAAAAAGTTAAGTCTGGTACTCTGGATGTTTATACAATGTTTTGTTTTTTGAACCCATTCAGAGGACCCTCTCCAGCTAATATACTGTAGCACAGGGGTCACCAACCTTTTTGAGACTGAGAGCTACTTCAGTGGGACAAATTTGCACGGCTCACCTGTAATTATAGTATTAATAATAATACATTTACACACGTGAATACATGACTGCCTGATCACATCTGATTAGTATTATTAAAGACTCCACACAATGATTATCAGTAAGGATTTAGCTTGGTAAATATGATAAATTATTATTGATAATTAGTGATAAGAACCCTTATTGATAATTACAGGGTTTCTGCAGGTTTGAACAACTCAAATTTAAGACTTTTTAAGACCTTTTTTGTGTGTTTTTTTGTTTTTTTCAGTATGAATCAAATTTAAGACCTATTCACAACATATGTACACGACAGAAATGTGCAGAAGAAATGCATAATTACTTAATTACTTGAGAAGTAACTTTATTGAAAAAACGAAACGAACACATTTTACATGCAGTGTTATGGATAATATATGTATGTATATGATATATGTATGATATATGTATGCTTGTATGTGGACTACATACATCTGAGCTCCTCTCCCTTAGCAAGAATCTCCTCCTCAATGTTCTTCAGCTCAGCTGCTTTATCCTTGCTAGCTCTCCTCAGAACGTTTGACTTCGTTATCAACTGAGCCATCTGAGTGCCAGCCTTACCTTCAGCCTGCTCTGCAAATTTGTCTGCATCTTTGGAAAGAGTTTCAGCAACTGTTTGTACTGTGGTCCTCCTTTTTTTGAGTTCCTCCAGGTAATCCTCTGCTGCCTTTCTCTTTTGGTCCACACACTCCTGAGGAAAGACAAAAACAAATATGAGACTTCAGACATTGTATTCTGTCTTATTTTGACTGAGACACAGGCCTAAATTATATTCATTCATTCAACCAAAAAAATATCCAATTATTATTATGATAAAAACAACGAGTCATAAATAAAATTAAAAGAAGCAGAAAGAAAATATGTAATTATATCTGCTCCCTTTTTCCTCAAAAAGTTAAATTCAAACAAAATCAATACAGAGTCCTCAAACAACAACTTATGTCAACAAACACATATATAAGTTACTGTATACTTATAAAACACATTTACAGAAATATATAGCCTAAACAGGTTTATCAAATTTGCATCTGAAAACTAAAGCTGTCATATAAACATGTTTGTTAAAAATAAAACATTTACCGGTAGGCTACTTACTTTTACATGCTTCATTAAGTCATTAGCTGTTGAATGCCCCATGAACTGGGATCCCAGGTATCTGGACTGTACCTGTCCCCCCTCCCAAAAACGCAGGTGTATGTCCAGCTGCTTGGTTTTGGTGGTTCGATTCAGGCTTTCATTAGCCTGGCCCTCGCCTTCCTGCACAGCTCCGCTCAATTCTCATTTCCCTTCACTGCACAGTCTGGGATTCCTCCCATAGACAACGATTTCTCCGGCCGATTTTTGACCGGACCAATCAGAGAGCAGAAGGCGGAGTTTTGAACGACGTCGACTGACGTCGTCATTCAAAATGGCTGCCGCCACGAAGGAATTTTCAATAAAACAAGGTAAAAAACTATTATTTCTCTGCTGAGAAAAATATATTTCTTAGCTGACGTTATATCAGAAGTGTTCCTGAGCAATCAGAGAGCAGAAGGCGGAGTTTTGAACGATGTCGACTGACGTCGTCATTCAAAATGGCTGCCGCCACGAAGGAATTTTCATCAAAACAAGGTAAAAAACTATTATTTCTCTGCTGATAAAAAATATATTTCTTAGCTGACGTTATATCAGAAGTGTTCCTGAGCTTAACAGTTCCTAAATCAATTCACGAAATGGTCAAATCTGCTGGATTTAAATAGTTTCGGTTTGACATTTTCCAAACAGCCTCGGGTGCGCTACGAAAATAAATGATAAAAAATCGAATTTTATCTCAAATGTTTTATCTAGGCCAACAGTCAGTAAATTAGAGCCATATAATTACACACTGGTGGCAGAAAAAATATCCACCGAGTGGTTTCTGAGCTATTTATCTGAATAGCCTGGACCTCGCCAGGCTAAACTAACAAAACTCCACCTTCTGTTCTCTGATTGGTCCATTCAAAAATCTCCAGGAGAAATCGTTTTCAATGAGAGGAATGCCAGACCCTAGTCCAAAGCGAAGTGAAGGACAAGGGTCTGGTTCAGTGTTGCCAGGTGTACGATAATTATCGTATTTGTACGATAATTTTGCCCTCTGTACGATGTACGATCAATAATCCCGAAAAAGGGCAAAAATACGATAATTTGACCGTTCCTTGAATGTGTAGTTGTGATCGGTTTCCATCAGCCTGCCGCAACTGTCTGTCTGAGTTTTTTTCTGAACCCTGAATGCATCTTGAAATTCCAGCCAATCATGCTTTTCTAAATGTGACCTAAAGAGTGACGTGTGTCCGTTTGCCTCAGAACAACGGCCATGATTGGCTGAATAGCCCGCTGCGCCCGCCCCATGAGAAAAGAAAAAAAAAGCAGAGCCGTGTCTCGTGTGACACCGGTCTGGAAGAAGAAGTGATGAAAATGAGAACATTTATATAAAGTTAAATGTTAAATGATAATTAAGAAATATATTAAGAAAATATGGCAGGAAACCTGGGACATTACTGATACAGGAAGACATTTACACAACAAAAAAGGTAGGATATACAAGGAAAGCAGGAAGAAACAGGAACTTACTCGCATTAGAATAGGACACACAGACCTTAATAAATCTCTTAAAATAATTGGAAAGCTTGCAACAGCACTTTTTTGTGACATGTGCACCAGCAATCTCCTTGAAACGGTTCAACATGTCTTTATGGGATGTCCAAGGTATGAAACAGAAAGAATGCATTAACAAAAATAAATAAATAAAATTAATATTAAATTTACAATTAGGGATGTTTTTAGTAGTGATATCAGTAAAGCTAAATATCAAGTTATTCTTTCCTTGAAAATACAGAATTTAGTTGAGTTATTAAATTAAAACCGCCATGAAACAAAACAAGATGCGCGGGGGGGCGGGCTCATTAGTTGCCACCAGACATTAATACGTATTATTGTCTATGGTTCCCACCCGTACTGACGCCACAACGCTGTGAGTGCCTGTTAGACGCAATTCAACAATAGAGTGACTATAGTGCATACTTGTTATTTTGGTTTTGACGGGTGTACGATAATTTACCTCAAAAAACGATAATTTTGGGGCTCTAGTACGATAATCCTACATTTCTCACCTGGCAACACTGGTCTGGTTACAACCAGGCTAGGCTTTCATCGAACATGAGCACAAACGGTCCAGTCACTTTGGAAATTAGTTCTTTTTTTTATAGTCTGCTAGTCCAAAGCGGGTAATATATGCAGTTTTATCTTTTCCACACTTAAATGATTTGGCGATGTCCGAGTCTGGAAACAATAGTTTGAAACAAGTCTCCAATGTCTTCATTTGCGCTGTTTAGTTATCACGTGGAGAACCCAGAGAACCTCCGCTCGTAATGTAGCCTCTGACCCGAAGACAACACGAAGGTATCTCCTGTTAGCGACGCTTCTCTCCGAGGCAGAGTAAATGAACCAACGCTGGAGCAGCAGAACTGGCTAATAGCGTCGTCTGTCGCAGGCCTTTCACAGCGCTAACGTGCTAACATGCTAACGTTCCGAGTTTAATATTTCTTTTACATACGCAGCAGTAGGCCTCGAAGTCGCCGTTTGGTGAAGGCTTTAACCAAACCTTAAAGTCGTCCCTCTCAAGCCAAGTGATGTTGAATTTGCATTTCCCCATGTTAGCAACAGCACGCTGTCTTCTTCTTCTGCTGTTATTCTTTTTCTTCGTTTTATTCTTGCCCGCCGACGATCACGTGACATGGACTCTCACGAAAACTGATTGGCTGCAATGCGTCACATGTTTGTCAGTAGCAAGCTTTTCTTTTTTTTTTTTTTGGAGCGCTTGAGGCAGGATTAAGGGGCGCTCGAAATTAAGACCTCCTCGAAACAAATTTAAGACTTCAACGCCATAATTCGGCGAATTTAAGACCTTTTTAAGGCCTAAAATCGACATTTCGAAATTTTAGGCCTTTTTTAGACTTTTTAAGACCCCCGCGGAAACCCTGCTAACAGCTACAGCACCCGGAAGTGATACCCTCGCGCCTGATTTAGCCCCACGTGCAGCTTCATTTGGAGCTCACTGCATGGAGTGGTCATTTAGGATTTCAATAAAGCTGGTAAATCCAGTTCACTTTATGGATCTGGATCAGTCTAATGAATCACTAAAGTAACCCGGTTCACTTGAGTCGTTCACTCTTTGTTTGTTTGTTTCCGATCAGCACAGAGTAGGAACTAACTCCAGAAAACTGCTACTAACTTGTAACAAAGTCACTGGAGAGAAAGAATAAAGACACAAACCTAAAAGATGCAGTTGATGGTTGGGACTGAAAACAGCATCTAACATGTGTCTTGCTCCGTTTGTTCCTGAGCTGCAGCTCTACTTCCAAAATCCTCAGACTTTTCTTCTTCCTCTGCTTCCAGCTGTTTGAGCCGCTGTCTCCACATCTGTTCACTTCCGGTCAGCAACATTTACAGATGTTACAGCTCAATTTAACGTTCACTTCAACTCATTTGAGCAGCAGTCGAGAGAAAAGGCCTTCAGCTCGTAGATACGGAGCACAACAACAAACACTGACGTCAGAACTGAGCAACTTCCGTTAGCTGCTGCTCTTCAAAATAAGAGCTCGAACTGAGCTGCTCTTCAGCTCTACAGTTTCTGTGTTCCCATGGCAACTTGCCAATATTTCACTGAATTTAGACCCATCTGATGTAGTTTAGGAAGGATTAGTATTTAATCAACACAAACTAGATGATGTGATGAAATTCCAGGAGATCTTTCAGTCACAAGACGCTCAGAGCTGAGCTGCTTAGGTGGAGGCAAAGATTTATTGTAGCAGTGAGAGATCTGATGCTTCAACGCTCTGAGTCATGAAAGGAGGAACAAACTGGTCAACTGGAGGAGCAGAACATGGACTCACTGGTACCAGAATACTAGCATTAATAGATGTGCACGTCACAATCTCTGAAAAATCATCTTTTAATCATCAGATCAGTTCAAATTCTCTGTTTTCAATGTCTGGAAAATGTGAAAGTGGTTTTCCAGGTTTTCAAGGCTCCAGTTTCCCTCTAATGATGAAGTCAACAGACTTTTATTTTAAAAACACTAAAATTAGTAAACATTTATGATTCTTTCACCATGAAATTTAATCAAAATCACAAACAGACAAATTAAAGATGAAAAACATTCTTAATACGACACATTTGAAGAAGATTTTTCATCCAGTTTCTGTTAAAGCTAAAATGTATAAAAATAAAAATGTCCTTAAATGATTCAAAAGGAGTTCATCTGCATCAAGCTCTGAAGTCCAAAAGAACAAAATGATTTTATAGTTAAATTGCAGTTTTTGGTGTCACATGATCCGTGTGCGGGCCGGACTTTGAGCAGTCCTGCTCTAACTCCACAGAGCAGTGGTTCCCAAACTCCGTCCCGAGGGCCGGATCCGGCCCGCCTCCACATTTGGTCCGGCCCCCAGAACAATAACAGAGAGCATTTAGATTTTTTTCATATGTGTATTTGATAATAAAGTTGGACTTTTGCAATAAAATGTTCTTTAGTTATGAACTATTTTGAACTATTGTTCCACATTTAATTTATT
>JBBPBX010026348.1:0-10105 GCA_038048925.1 Garcialebias charrua | reverse complement strand
TTTATTGTGTCAGCGTTTGGGGAAAAACGCTGACACGTCTAAAATGTGACATTCAGTTCCACCATTCTGCGGTCTGTACCCCTATCTGGCAACCCCCAGAAAAAAATCCTAAACCCGCCCCTCTCAAAGACAGAACAGAATAATGGCGAAAAAGATTAGGTAAGAGAAAAATTGATTCAGAATGCAGGGCATTTAAGCTGCAGTGGACAAATGATTATTTTTTTGTTCAATGCAAAGAAAAGTCTGTCCGTCTCATCTGTAAAGAGGTGGCAGTATTCAAAGAATACAATCTGCGGCGACACTATGAATCCCGTCACAAAGACAAGTATGATAGCTTGCAAGGCCAAATGTGGGCAGACAAACTCTCAAAGCTAAAAAAGTGGACTGTTAGCTCAGCAGAATACATTTGTATCCGATTTGCTCTGACAACTACTAAACTGAACTTGGACCTGTTAAGATTGTGCACAGCACAACAGAAAGTTTATGTTAAATGCACTTTTGTTCTGTGAAGAACCCAGAGAGGGTTATTATGTTATTATTTATTTAATAAATAGTGTTTATTTCCTGGATTTTTTTTCTGTGAAGAACCCAGAGAGGGTTATTTGGTTATTATTTATTTTATTAATAGTGTTATTATTTATTTTATTAATAGTGTTATTATTTATCTCCTGACTTTTGTTCTGTGAAGAACCCAGAGAGGGTTATTTGATTGTGCTTTCTGGAAAACAATACATTTAGGCACTCAATCGTCACACTTTTTCCGGTTAAAAACTGACTCCGGCCCCCCACCAGAGAAGGGAAAAGTTATGTGGCCCTCACAGGAAAAAGTTTGGGGACCCCTGCCACAGAGAGTCTCACAGATAGAACACATTGACATTTATAAGTAATGTTTCACAAGTGAAGAACTCTAAACTTGTTCTCAGTGGAACAAGTTCATCCATGACATCATCAGATGTTCACTCTTCTTCAGTTTGGACTCAGCTGCTTCCTGTTCTGTTGGGAGATGGTACCAAGCTGTTTTCCTGCAGGGATCAATAAAGTTTGTGTCAGAGAGATAAAGTGCAGCAACACGTCTGTTTCCAGTTTCAGAGACAAACATCAAAGCTGAGACACACTCACAGCAGAAACACTGACACACATCCTCTCACATGTAAGAGTGTGTTCTGATGGAGCTGACCTGGATCACTGCTGCTGGAAACAAAGAATGACTCACAGCGACGGCTGCTCATCATCATCGTTCCATGAAGAAGATGAAGTTTCACTTCTGAGGAATGTTTTTCTGCGTCTGTTTCCTCCTTCAGAGAAGAAAACACACATGTCAGCGTCCAGCTTGATTTCAGTCAGTTTGTGGACAGGTTGATCCCATTGAGCCTCGGGGACTCATTTACAAGAGAGACCTGATTTGAACAAGGAGTGACGACAACAGTGGACAACAAATGAATCTGGATCCATTTTTGAAATGCAGCTGATTAGACCAATATAGTGCATTTATTAAGGAAAAGTTCAACTGAGACACACCTTTGATATAATTTCAAACAAATAATTGTTTTTAAGTGTTAATCTTGTTAAATTCTTGTTAAAGTCCTCCCGTGCACGCTCCCATGGCCGCCTTTTTGCAGCCAATCGATTTTTGGCACAACACCGGCCCACGTTTCCGGGTGGTCCACGGTGACGCATAATAGATGTGACTTATTTATGTTTTTTTTACTTTATTAGACATTTTTGGACTGATGTGACTTATACGGCGGTGCAACGTGTACAGCAGCAAGTACAGTAAATGTAACTTGCTCTTTCTGTGAAGGTCACCTTGAAGATGTTTTCTCTTATTTTGCTCTTGCTCCTTCTCTCCTCAACTATGTGAAGATCTCTGCATCCTGACTTCTACTTCTATTGAACCACATTTGTCCCTTTGCTTTGAACACTTGTTATTTGGCTTCACTGACCAACCATCAGCTAAACAAAAACTATTTTATACGTTGTGGGAATAAAAAGTATTAAAACGTGTTGGGAGTGGTGGCGCAAAGGTTAAGAAGGTGCGCTTGTGATCGGAAGGTCGCCGGTTCAAGCCCCAGTACCGACAACATCAAAGATGTGGGTGGGATAAGTGAAGCAGTCACACTTGTCTCCACCCTCATCTTCCCCACTCTGGGCCCTTGAGCAAGGCCCTTAACCCACATCTGCTCCCCCGGGAACCCTAGATATCAGCTCTCTGCTCCACACAGAGGGCTGTGGTTGCTCGGTGGTCTGTGGTTGTGTCAGGAAGGGCATCCGGCGTAAAAACAACTGCCAAATCTTCATGCGACTAGATCGCTGTGGTGACCCCTAACGCAGGGAAAAAGCCGAAAAAAAAATAAATCTCATTATATATTTAGACAAATCCACAAATGCTGTTACACTAATCAAAAACCACTTATTTTCATTTTTGAAAATGAGGTCAAACAAAAGATTAAAACTATTAGACAGTCCACCAACATGAAACCATAAAACTTGTACTTTATGTATCTCTTTAATGTATTTGTGTAACATGTTGTTCTAATTCTTTGACTCGATGTTTGTAACCCCCTGGAGACTGTCATTATATTGTATGTACCAGTCATAAATCCATGGATACTCACAGACCCAATAGTAGATCTGAAATTAATAGAAAAGAAAGGAAATTAAAATATTATATTCAAATACAGTTATAGAATACATTAATCAATAATAAGGATTCATTAAGTGAAATAGATATAAAACTGAGTATAGCAGAAATAAAAAGCATCATAAAGGAAAAATGTGTGAAAGATGGAAAAACAACAGGAAGAAGAAAGAACAGGTCGATGGTTTTATAGAATTCAACAACAAACAGGAGAAATGAGGAGATGTGAAAGAAACAGGAGGAGGAAACATCACATCACGTCTCAGATTTGGACACACAGGATTGAACAGAACATTATTCATAACAGGGAAGCATCATAAATGTGACTACTGTGGAGAAGATGAGACCATAGAACATGAGTTATTGAACTGACAGAAATACAGACATGAAAGAAGTCAACTGATGAACAGTCTCACTGAAATCAAAGAAAGATTTGATACAGTTGAATTATTGCACAATTCAAAAGATAATGGTTTTAATACAATATCTGAAACAGTTTGTTTGTTTGACAGAATGGTTATTTAGCCATAAATTAATAAATTAATAGTTTTGTTTATTTGTTTGTTTGCATTGTTTCAGTCCACCTCCTCACCAGTTTGTGGTGGTAATGAAGCAAATTGTTGTTTGCCAACCAACAATATTGTGTAACAGTGTTGTTGTTTAATGAATTTGATCAAAATGCACCATATTTATACTATTTTCTTGTTTTTCAGAAAAGTTTATCTAGTAGTTATTAGAAATGTTTCTTTTAATCTTTGGGGAACCTGTTTAGATCCTGTTTTCCATGTAATCCAGGTTCCTTTTGTTTGTGTAGTGACAACACCCCCTGGTGGTGGCTGCTGGTAAATATGTGGACATGACGTCACCAGCTGGGCCTCGTTGCCACAGTTCTGAGGAGACTATCATCCATCTCTTCTGGGACTGTTCTCATACTCAGGTGTTCTGGAAAGACATTTTCATGTATGTAAATAGAAAGTTAGAAATTGACCTACCATTTGACGCTAAAATTATACTGTTTGGTTTCTTTTGTCCAAATATTTCAAGTAAGAAAGTTTTTGTTGTAAATTTAATACTACTCTTAGCCAAATTTTACATCCACAGTTGTAAATTCTCCTTGCTAAAACCTAGATTTATAGTGTTTTCTAATTATATTTCCTCTTACTTAGCTACTTTAAAGTACTGTACTAATGCCAAAGCTTTAAAAACTAAAACAATCTGTAACGAATTTCTGTTGTAAGCTGCCCAAAACACATTTTTGTTTTTGTTTATGTGCCTTTATTCTCTTTTGTGCTATGCATGCCTTAAGTCTCGAGCCATGTTTGACATTGTAAGTTTTTTTTGTACTTGTTTCTTTTATAAAAATAAAAAAAAGTGACGAGGATGTGTTCAAGATGGCGCTCTAAACGGACGCAATGTGGGAGCTCTGATATTCAACCGACACATTTTCATATATTAAAGGGAGTTGTTTGCTACAAGGAGACATTCTGCTGACAAGGTACCATAATAAGTGTATAGACACTGTAGAGTGATGTGAAGGTGCAGAAAGAAGAAAACACGAGTCCAGCAAACTATCCACCGCTAGCGTAGCTAACAACAAGCTAGCTGGATCTAAAAGTTCGACCGCTGCCAGCATGCATGATTATATTAGCCCAGATGTTGATGAGGGGATGGAAGCAGAGTTTCCACCTCTGCCCGTGACACCCTCCAAGGTTTACAGCAGAGAAACAAAGGAAGCTACAAGATACCGAGTTTCCTTCTGATGAGAAGCTACGTCTGGATTTAGCTCCGTGATTTATTTCAATTACTAATGAAAAAAGACTTCTCGTGAGTCAAATACTTTATTCTGTGATTTAGTTCCAAGTTGCTGCTGCCAGAGGCTTGTAACACTGCAGTTTCTTGTCTGTGGAGAGTACCTCTTGTAAATGAGTCCCTGTGGCTCAACGAGGCTAGCCTGTATAAATAAAGGTTGAATGAATTGAATGAATGAATGAAAAAAGTTAGTTCACTCTGTTAGCATCTGTAGCTGTTAGCATCTGTAGCTGTTAGCATCTGTAGCTGTTAGCATGTGTAGCTGTTAGCATCTGTAGCTGTTAGCATGTGTAGCTGTTAGCATGTGTAGCTGTTAGCATGTGTAGCTGTTAGCATCTGTAGCTGTTAGCATGTGTAGCTGTTAGCATGTGTAGCTGTTAGCATGTGTAGCTGTTAGCATGTGTAGCTGTTAGCATGTGTAGCTGTTAGCATCTGTAGCTGTTAGCATGTGTAGCTGTTAGCATCTGTAGCTGTTAGCATCTGTAGCTGTTAGCATCTGTAGCTGTTAGCATTCTGTAGCTGTTAGCATCTGTAGCTGTTAACGTCTGTAGCTGTTAACATCTGTAGCTGTTAACGTCTGTAGCTGTTAACATCTGTAGCTGTTAACATCTGTAGCTGTTAACATCTGTAGCTGTTAACATCTGTAGCTGTTAGCATCTGTAGCTGTTAACATCTGTAGCTGTTAACATCTGTAGCTGTTAACATCTGTAGCTGTTAACGTCATCTGTAGCTGTTAACGTCTGTAGCTGTTAACATGTTAACATCTGTAGCTGTTAACATCTGTAGCTGTTAACATCTGTAGCTGTTAACATCTGTAGCTGTTAACATCTGTAGCTGTTAACGTCTGTAGCTGTTAACGTCTGTAGCTGTTAACATCTGTAGCTGTTAACATCTGTAGCTGTTAACATCTGTAGCTGTTAACATCTGTAGCTGTTAACATCTGTAGCTGTTAACGTCTGTAGCTGTTAACATCTGTAGCTGTTAACATCTGTAGCTGTTAACGTCTGTAGCTGTTAACATCTGTAGCTGTTAACATCTGTAGCTGTTAACATCTGTAGCTGTTAACGTATCTGTAGCTGTTAGCATCTGTAGCTGTTAACATCTGTAGCTGTTAACATCTGTAGCTGTTAACATCTGTAGCTGTTAACGTCTGTAGCTGTTAACATCTGTAGCTGTTAACATCTGTAGTTGTTAGCGTCTGTAGCTGTTAAGATCTGTAGCTGTTAACGTCTGTAGCTTTTAACATCAAAGTCAAAGTCAACTTTATTGTCAGAACTGTAATATGTACAGGACATACACAGGATTGAAATTGTGTTTCTCGCAGTCCCTCGGTGCAACAGTAACTATTTAAACATTGAAACACTGAAACATATAATAACAGACATTAGGGGTGTAACGGTACGCTAAAATCACATTTCGGTTCGGTTCAACTACAAGGAGAGCTCGGTTCGTTTTTTTTCGGGTTTTTTCGGTACAAATTTTTTTTTTATTTTTTTTACAAAATAAAGACTTACAAAATTTTTATTTTGAAAATGTGCCAAAAATATGTTTGTATTGTATTGTAGTAATAAATAAAAGTGACCCATTTGGATGACCAACAACACCACCAGCCTGATCAAGAAAGGTCATCAAAGACTCTACTTCCTCAGACGACTGAGACGTGCTGGTCTGAGCAGCCCAGTTCTCACCTCGTTCTACAGGTGTGCAGTGGAAAGCGTCCTGTGCTCCAGCATCAACGTGTGGCATGGAGGCTGCACAGTTGCAGAGAGGAAAGCTCTACAGAGAGTGGTGAAGGCTGCACAGAGGTCTGTCGGAGTCAGTCTCCCCACCATCACAGACATTTACACCTCCAGATGCAGGAAAAGAGCCACCTGCATCATGAAAGACCTCACTCACCCAGCACACTCACTCTTTGCCCCACTCCCCTCAGGACGGAGGTTGAGGAGCATCAAATGTAGAACCACTAGACTGAGGAACAGCTTCTACCCTGAGGCTGTTAGACTCATGAATAAATAAAAAATAAAAATAAACACTGCAAAATATCACATCATGCTGATGCTGATCTGTTTTCTTGTTGCTGTGTTCATCTGTGACCATCTGCTCATACAGACTCATGTTCGTGCTGCTGTTTATAATGATGTTTTTCCACTATATTAGGGCTTAGTGTATTACTAGTTGATGTTTTTCTTAGTTAATTCTAGATGTTATTACTGTTTTTCTCTTGCATTTGTTGTTGGATGTAACTGGGACCCCGTGTACATAATCTCGTTTTCATCACATGTACCACATGCGGTGCAAATGACAATAAAGACTCTCTGACTCTGATTTTAAATAAACAGCACTCTACAATAAATAAACTATACTAACAATAATAAAAATCTTAATAAATACAATAACAGTCAGAACAATAAGCAGCAACAGACTGTTTACAATCTAACTAATCAAGTTTTTGTTCAGTAGCAGCAGTGTGGCTGTATTTGTCCTCATTACTGTACTCACAACTTCTTCTTGGTGGGACAGGTGGGACTGTGGGAACAGTTCAGAGTTCAGTTCAGTCATCACTTAGCTGCAGGTGGATTTACCTCTGTCACAGACTGGAAATAAAAAACAAAAGAGATTTAAAAAAAACAAGTTAATAAGATTATGATTTAAAAAAAAGATTATTTAGATAATAATAAAACAATACCTCTTGAACAATTGAATCTCTCACTCTTCATCATCATGGCAGGGCTTTAATCTGGTCCAGGGCTTGTTGTTGACAACATCAGTTAGTTTTTTCATAAAGAGCTGAACTTTTTGAAGTGTTGACGTGATGAATGTCTCATAGCGACGCTCAGTAACTTTAAACCCTGCGCATATAACAACGTTCAGACAGATTCAGAGATTTAAAAACTCATACAGCTTGTGTTATTGCTCTGGACCGCTCTGATTACCTGATGAAGGAGTTTTAATGCAGCTCTTCGTTCACGTTCGGATGAAGTTTTAATACAGCTGCTGTTCACGTTCGGATGACAGTTTCCAGCGCGTTCACGTGACGTGTTGCTGCTGCGTCACTCAAGCAGCTGCTGCAGAGTCTTCATGAAAAGTCCACACAAGCTGCGCGTGCGCTCATCTTTTGAAGAAAGCTATAACGTTCAAAAACAGGAGACCGCACGAGATGCTAACGGCTAAATGCTGCGCGTGCCACGCGAAAATAGGTCTGTGCTGAAACGCGCCCAGGAAATTTTGTTCCGCGGTGCATATATTCCCCTGTTAAGAACGTTTAATGAGTGAAAAAATAACCGAAACGGTACGCAGGTGGACCGAACCGAACGTGGTGTACCGGAACGGTTCGGTAAACCCATTACAACCGTTACATGCCTAATAGACATAAGCATAAAATAGTAAAACTGTAATACTGTCCTGAGTTTTTGCATAGTGGTATAAGAGCTGGGCTGCCACCTTACCGTGGTGGAGGGGTTTGAGTGTCCCAATGATCCTAGGAGCTATGCTGTCAGGGGCTTCATGCCCCTAGTAGGGTCACCCAAGGCAGACAGGTCCTAGGTGAGGGACCAGACAAAGCGCAGCCCAAAGACCCCTTATGATGAGTTCAATTAATGGAAACAATGTTCCCTCGCCCGGACGCGGGTCACCGGGGCCCCACTCTGGAGCCAGGCCCGGAGGAGGGGCACGTTGGCGAGCGCCTGGTGGCCGGGCTTTTACCCATGGAGCTCGGCCGGGCACAGCCCGAAGAGGAGACGTGGGTCCCCCTTCCCATGGGCTCACCACCTGTGGGAGGGGCCAAAGGGGTCGGGTGCATTGTGGAATGGGTGGTGGCCGAGGGCGGGGACCCTGGCGGTCTGATCCTCGGCTACAGAAGCTGGCCATTGGGACATGGAATGTCACCTCTCTGGTGGGGAAGGAGCCTGAGCTAGTGTGTGAGGTTGAGAGGTTCCGGCTAGAAATAGTCGGACTCACCTCAACGCATGGCTCTGGCTCTGGAACCAGTTTCCTTGAGAGGGGTTGGACACTCTTCCACTCTGGAGTTGCCCCTGGTGAGAGGCGCCGAGCAGGAGTGGGCATACTTGTTGCCCCCCATCTTGGTGCCTGTACGTTGGGGTTCACCCCGGTGAACGAGAGGGTAGCCTCCCTTCGCCTACGTGTGGGGGGACGGGCTCTGACTGTTGTTTGTGCCTATGCGCCAAACGGCAGCGCAGATTACCCACCCTTTTTGGAGTCCTTGGAGGGGGTATTGGAGGGTGCGCCTCCTGGGGACTCCCTTGTTCTGCTGGGGGACTTCAACGCTCACGTGGGCAATGACAGTGAGACCTGGAGGGGTGTGGTTGGGAGGAACGGCCCCCCTGATCTGAACCCGAGTGGTGTTCTGTTGTTGGACTTCTGTGCTCGTCATGGATTGTCCATAACGAACACCATGTTCAGGCATAAGGGTGTCCATATGTGCTCTTGGCACCAGGACACCCTAGGTCGCAGTTCGATGATCGACTTTGTTGTCGTCTCATCTGATCTGTGGCCGCATGTCCTGGACACTCGGGTGAAGAGAGGGGCGGAGCTGTCAACTGACTGAAGTAAACACGAGGGAGCCACCAGATTGTGTCTTTAAACACATACGGTGCCACCCAGATGTAAAGGATTTTAGCAGGGGTCAGTATTAAGCTGACCTCTTTATCCTTAAAGACCGTGTAAAGTGAAATTAAATTTGTGTTTTTATTTTGTCACACGGCATAAATATGTGTTATTAATCACCCATATAAATCTGACTGATTAAAAACATTGATTTCCTTATAAAATTAAGTCTCAAAAATCATGAAAATACATGATTTTGCCTTGCTCTAGAACGCTGGGGGCGTGTCGCACATGGGCGTTGTTTCAGCGCAGTCCTGCGCCATGTCCAGCCCCCTTCAGAGCTGAGCTGTGTGGGGAGGCATAAGGCGGAAGCAGAGATCCACCTGCTCTGTTTTTATCTGAGTTCTGGCTTCCAGCAGCTCCTTTTTCCAAGAGTTACGCTGTTTTTAGTGCACAAACAGCTCTGGTTATGTTTTTAAAGTTGAGGACACATAACTCCGCTGTTATAATCAGCGCTATTTTTAGAAGATGAGCGGACTCGCGGTCCGAACCGGTCACATCGCATGCGGGGTCTGATCGCCACACACACACTCGCCACACACACACACTCGCCACACACACACACACGCGCGCGCGCACATCGCATGCGGGGTCTGATCGCCACACACACACTCGCCACACACACACACACACACACACTCGCCACACACACACACGCGCGCGCGCGACCCGGTCACATGCATGCGGGGTCTGATCGCCACACACACGCGCGCGCGCGCGGGGGGGGGGGGCGGAGGTGCAGGTGGCATGTGGTCGCTCCAGCAGCACGCCAGTACTGGAGGGAGACGGTCGGTAGCGAGTGAACGGCTCCACCGAAGAACGCATTTATAACGGCTGGAGCTGCAGGGGGTGGGGCTTGTGACCGCGTGACGAAACGCGGTCACATTTAAACCACGCCTAAAAAATCCTGAAAGAGAAATGTGTTTATACACAGTTTGATCTATAACTCCAAAATTAATTGAGCTACAATTTTGAGACTTTTTACTCATTTACAAGATTACAATTACGACATTTATAATGTTTATTGAAGAAAAT
>JBBPBX010026347.1:7005-27499 GCA_038048925.1 Garcialebias charrua | reverse complement strand
TATATATATACAGTATATATATATATCTCACCAGCGACACAGAGGATGAAGAATTCAACGGGTTTGAATTTAAAAAATAGGTGTTTCTGTCATCATTAGGGGCAGGTGAGCGTGTAGTAATTTTAAAGCCGCTTTATTTTGTCTGCTTCATTTTGCCATGTTTTAACCGTCAAAGTGCATTTATTAAGAAAAGTTCAGCTCAGACACAGCTTTGCTATAATTTTCAGCAAACAAATATATATTTTTAGGTGTTTATCTTGTTAAATTTTAAAGAAATGCAGCGTTTCCACTCGCTGAGCGTGCACGCTTCGCATCACCGACGTAGCAAAACTATTTTTTAAATTCATCTGATTTGACCATTACGTACATTTATTAAGAAAAAGTTCAGCTCAGACACATCTTTACTATAATGTTAGCAAACAAATAATTGTTTTTAAGTGTTAATCTTGTTAAAGTCCTTCCGTGCACGTTCCTGTGGCCATTTGGCAGCCAATCCATTTTTGGCAAAACACCGGCCCACATCTCCGGGTTGTCAGCGGTGACGCATAACATACGCGACGCACCAGCGGTGACGTATAATAGATGCGACTTATACGGCGGTGCGACATGTTTATAGATTTTTCCACTTTATTGGACATAATTGGACTTATGCAACTTATATAATGGGTTTCTTTTTCAGAAACAGATTATGTCTAACACTGAATGCTAGGAAACGCCTTGTATCTGTGACTTTCCTTCCCTCCATTGATTACGGTGACATTCTCTACATGAATGCTCCTACAAGCACCCTGCGGATGTTGGATGTTGTCTATCATGGTGCACTAAGATTCATAACTGGCTGTGATTATCGTACCCACCACTGCACCCTGTATTCACTGGTTAACTGGACATCATTAACCTCACGCAGACTCTTCCACTGGTACATTTTCATCTTTAAATCACTTCTTGGTCTGCTGCCTTCATACATCTCCTCCTACATGTCTTTGTGTGAGTGCAGCTACAGCGTGCGCTCTCAGGACATGATTACCTGCAGTGTTCCATCAGTGAGGACTGAACTTGGAAAAAGGGCCTTCTCCTACTCCGCTCCTGCTTCATGGAATATCTTACACAAAGATCTGAAGCTCTCGGCCTTGACCTCTCTAAATGACTTTAAGAATCTGTTGGAATCCTGGCAAAAACCAATGCAGACATGTTCTTGTTTTTGATTTTCTACATCTACCTTATAATCTGTCATTTTTGCTACTTTGATATCTTTGTTTTTAATTTGTTTAAAAAAATCTGTATTTTCTCTCTTATGTTTGTCTATTGTTGATTGTTTAAGGAAATTCTACCGGTACTGTTGCTGTTGTCATCATTCTTTAGTTTGTAGACAGGTCCCTCTTGTAAACGAGTCCTCGAGGCTCAATGGCCCTCATTCATGAACCGTTCGTACGCACAGATTTGTGCTTAAACTGTGCTTACGAGTGATTTAGGAGCATATGTGGCATTCAACAATGTTCACGTATCCTACGATTTTTTTCAGATACGAACAAAATCTACGTGTGGTCCGGACCTGTCGTATATTTTACGAGCGGTCCGTCTGCTGTCATCCAGACAGCATTACTCCACAAATAACTTCATATTTCGTTATTTAGGAAATGTTTAGAGTTTAAAAAAGTCACGCACCACAATTGTTTTTGACAATAGGTTCTGTTTGAAGTCGAATTATAATTTTAAATGTAATAATGACTAACGGATTAAAGTATTTAAATGAAAATCAATTTGTTATCAATGCCGTTTTCTAACACTACAATATTAATATGAAGATCTCAAACTGAAATCAACTTAAACCATGAATTAATTTAAGTTTAATTTGCCGCGGTATCGCAGACTTCGGTAAGCCAGACTTTACACAGACTTCCTCCAGCTGCTGTCATAGCTCTGATGTGGCTCAGTCAGTAGAGCACTGCGTCGCAGTTCCGAAGGTCATGGGATCGCCTCCCGTGGGAGGACAACGTTTTTTTTTTTTTTTAATTCATTCCAGATTTAAAAAACACAAGAAAACTATTTACAATACAACAAGAAATAAAGCATAAAGCCTTTTTAATTTGGAATGAATAAATAATCTAAAGTAAGAAGGAAAAAAAAAGAATCATACCTTGTGGGACTCGATCCCACGAGGTGTAGAAAAAAGGTTAGGAACAGCTAACAGTGCAATGCTTTAACCAGTAAGCCACCAGTACGCATGCATGTTTCGAGGTCCACATTTATTATAAACAAACTTTCTTTGGTTTTAGCTGGTCATTTACTTCCATGAGTGACGCTGCTAATAAGGACAGATTTTCTTTTCTTGTCCTCAGAGACCACAGAACTTCATCCTCCGCACCGGTAGAGTTCTTCTTTTTTACTTTTCGCTGTCATTTTATGAACGTACACGTTCTGCCTCTGAGGCAGGAAACGTAGCCTTATATGGCGTTTTGAGGGGTGGGAATCATGTAAATAAGCTCACGCGTGCACGCGCAGCTGTTTAGAACAGGTGAGATTCATCAACTTTAAGCAGCCCGTTTACACGCTTTTCCTGTGGATAGAAGACTTTGTTGGATCTGACGTGGCATGTTCTTACGAACGCTTCTTAAGAACAAAAGTGGGAGAAACGTAGGATAAGAATACGAACAGTTTCATGAATGAGGGCCAATGAGATTAGCCTGCCTAAATAAAGGTTGAATGAATGAATAAGGCGGTGCGACGTGTACGGTGGAAAATACGGTAAATAAACAAATAATTTCCAGGTCAAAAGAACAGTTGCAAACCAGTGACACGTCGGTGTCTAATGCTCACTGCTACACACTGAGGACCTTTTCACTGAACAGTTTGTCTTCAGAAAAATCTACATGTCTGCTTTTTCTGGACACAAACGGGCCCGCTCCTGGCTGATGGTGTCTCCAGCAGTAGAACATGTTCACTGAGGGTGTGGAGGATGCTTGTTGCACACACACACACGTACTGTACCTGGTTGACAAGTCTGATAGCATTAGCATAGTGTCCCTCTCATTCCACCAGCAGGTCACTGGATTCACTGAGGTTAGGGTTGATGGCAGACTTCTGCACCTCTGTGTCTCTTCCTGAATCTTCTCTGTGGTTCTCTGGGGTTTAGGGCTCTTATCATCTCCCTAATTGACATTAGAACACAAAAACATCAACAATATCATGGTTGTGTTATTATTGATCACAAACCATTATCTAGGCTGAGAGAAAAACTGGTCAGCAACATCATTTACAGCTTACTTACCTCCACCATGCAGCCTCCACTAGAAAAAGGCAGCAAACTTTTAATAAAGTTTGTGACTGTCCTGTGGCCCCCATGTCACTTTTCTTTTGTCTGTCTTCCTCACATCAGGGTCAGAGGCTCCTGTGAGGAGAAACAGTGTACATTAGGTGAACTGTTTAAAGGGGACCACACATGCAAAATTCACTTTTTAATGTTTTTTTTACTCAACTTTGGGTATTTCCTTCATAAAAAAACAGTGCTTGTGCCAAAAAAATGCACCCAGTGGTTTATTTACTCTAAGTAGATTTATTTTACTGTGATAATTACGTTTCGTTTTAAAATACTCTCGCATGTGACGTCACAAGCGAGAGGACAACCCACCTCAAACCTGAGTCCAGCCCCTCAACTAGCAACCCCCTCAACCCACTTCAGTAAAATACACGTCACGGTTGCCGAGCAGTTTTGGAGCTGACCCGGCGGTCATTTATTTATTTATTCATTTATTTAGCCCCCGGGGGGGCCAGCCACGCAGCACATCTTGAGTAAAACCAGAATGTTTTATTACCTTGTTTGAACTCTGTCTCGTTGAAACTGTGCACACACACACTCTCGCGGGGCGACAGTCTGAAACGTACAAGCACCACTGATCGATATACTTTTCAGATTAGCAATTTATTTATTTTAAGAATACCTTTCACTTCATCAAAATCTAATCAAAACTCCAGCGTTCTAAAAGTAGGTGGTTGTATGTATTTCTTATACGATGAAGGACTGTATATAGGTGGATCTGCGGTGGAGGTGGTCTCCAGCTACAAATACCTGGGTGTACACTTGAATGATAACCTCAGCTGGAGCAATAACACCACCAGCCTGATCAAGAAAGGTCATCAGAGACTCTACTTCCTCAGACGGCTGAGACGAGCCGGTCTGAGAAGCCCAGTCCTCACCTCGTTCTACAGGTGTGCAGTGGAGAGCGTCCTGTGCTCCAGCATCAACGTGTGGCATGGAGGCTGCACAGTTGCAGAGAGAAAAGCTCTGCAGAGAGTGGTGAAGGCTGCACAGAAGTCTGTGGGAGTCAGTCTCCCCACCATCACAGACATTTACACCTCCAGATGCAGAAAAAGAGCCACCTGCATCATGAAAGACCTCACTCACCCAGCACACTCACTCTTTGCACCACTCCCCTCGGGACGGAGGTTGAGGAGCATCAAATGTAGAACCACTAGACTGAGAAACAGCTTCTACCCTGAGGCTGTCAGACTCATGAATAAATAAATAATAAGAATAAACACTGCAAAATGTCACATCATACTGATACTGTACTGATCTGTTTCTTGTTGCTGCGTTCATCTGTGACCATCTGTTTCTTGTTGCTGCGTTCATCTGTGACCATCTGCTCATGTTCGTGCTGCTGTTTATAATGATGTTTTTCTACTACATTAGGGCTTAGTGTATTACTAGCTGATGTGATGTCTCTCTTAGTTAATCCTAGATGTTATTATTGTATTTCTCTTGCATTTGTTGTTGGATGTAACTGGGACCCTGTGTACATAATCTCGTTTTCAACACATGTACTACATGCGGTGCAAATGACAATAAATTCTCTCTGACTCTGACTCTCTGACTGCTGTTGTTCAACTGCGCCTGTAGGTCAGCGAGTTAAATCACTGGTGTCGCACCCAAAGGACCGGGGTTCGCTTCCCGGCCACGGCATCTTTTTTGTTTTTTTTGTTTCGGAGAGATCGGGCTGCAGTGAGCTGCTGGCTTTTGAGGACCGTGTGGGAGGTTGCCTCATACGGATAAATTAACTGGAAACACTCGGTGAACTTTGCGTGTGTCTGGATTGGATGTGCAGCCGTGGATCAAAGCGCCGCATGCAACTAGCAGAAGCTATGCGGGCTGTTTGTTACCAAAGGAGGAGGAAGAGCTAATTTTAGCCTCGGTTTCGGGAGGGCATGAAAAAAGAAGCAGCTAATGGTGGCGCACACAAACAGCTTTTGGTAAGTTATCTTAAGCTAGCACTAACAGTAAGTCAAACGAGTAATAAAAAAAGGCTAATTTTAAAACAACAACAGATTTGAGGTACTGGCAGTTACAGAGGGCGGAGACAGAGTTTTGACGGGCGTGGACTTCAGAGCTCATTATCATAAACAGGTCGTTTAGAACGGAAGTTAGAAATGACAGAATTAAAAAGGGTATAATTTATTATCTAAGAATTATTTTGTGTATTAAATTGAATGAACGGGGTCTGGATAGCACACAGACATACCATAAAATTTTAAAAAACCCATATGAGGTCCCCTTTAACCAGATGACCCAATGGATGAGCACATTTTTACAAGCTAAGCTTAATCTGTTACTGTCAATCTTTTAGTTAGCTTTTGATTTTAGCTAACTACATAGCCATAAAATGTTGCTCAGATGTTCCTGTAAAGTGCCCTGAGACAACTTTGTTGTGATTTGGCGCTATATAAATAAACTGAATTGAATTGAAAATAAAGCTACGTATTAATATCTTAAAGTAAGTGTTATATGGATCCTAGTTTAATGCACTGCGATGCACGTATTAAGCTGCAGTAACGTTAACAAACGTAAACTTACCAACTAAAATCACAGACACAGCTCCGTCCTCGGTGCGAAGTAGAGTCCGGTCGTGGAGATGTTGAATCAGGCCGTTCAGGCTCTAACACCCACAGGCTGACTTTAACGCTGAGAGGAGGAGACTGCTGCCCTCTCTCCTTGCGGACAAACACAGAGCAACTTTCCGCTCGTAAATTGAAGCCGTTCGACTACACATGCGCTGCACACGTGAACCCTGTCTGTGGGCTAACCAGCGCCATAGGTATATGGCTATACGACTGTTCTGTACAGCTCTGGGTGTAAACATGTATGTCTGTTTGCCATATGTCTGTGTTTTACCTGCCTGCGTGCTGAAACCATGTGCCATGTTATAGCCAATCACCGAAACTTGACACTGAAAGAAGAGTCATGTTTCAATCCGACTCGTCCGACACATTTCGGTCTTAAAAGAACCTCGGTTTGATATACAGCCCTAGAAGCGTGAGACTCGCACAAGGAATCTGAGAACCTTTGCAAATATTTTGGCAGCTCTTCTTTGAATGCCGCTAGCAATTTGTTGCCAACACCAGCAGTGCTTCCAGTGGCTGCTGTAAAGCCAGTTTTCTGTGAAATCCTTTTGAAATAAAGGAGAATTCTCTGCAGGCTTGTTAGCTGTTGACCAGAGCAGCTGTAATTATCAACGAAAGATGACTGGCCTCCAAAATACTGTAGTCTGCTTTGAAAATTTAGTCCCTTTTGTTAATTTAGTTGACGACTCTTGACACACTGCTCAAAAGTTTAAAAATATTCTTGAAGAGGTGTTGAAATTAATCATCCCATTTAGTTATGTGTACAGATGTCTTTAGTCTTTGAATCCTTTTTACTTTTGATATTATTTTCTTGTCATTATTTCATGTGAGCTACAGTGAATGCTCACTTTAATAAATCTGAACGGACTCCATGTTTTCCATTAAAACATGTTTGGTTGCAGGTAATGATATTTGTTTTCAGAAGAACACATGTTCAATGGTGCATGAAAGTATTTAAAATCTGACGTGATCTACCGTATTTTTCGGAGTATAGGTCGCACCGGAGTATAGGTCGCATTGCCCAATTATTACCAATAGATTGGAAAAATCCCTAGATAGGTCGCACGGAGTATAGGTCGCACCTACGTTTAGCTCTGCTGCAAATGTCTGCCACAGGAGCGCACAGCAAGGCTTTTAAGAAGATTAACACTTAAAAACAATTATTTGTTTGATAAAAATTATAGCAAATATGTGTCTGAGCTGAACTTTTCCTTAATAAATGAACGTAATTGTGAAATGAGCTGGATTTAAAAATTTGTTTTGCCGAAAGTGATAAGTCATATACAGTATAGGTCGCACCTGAGTATAGGTCGCAGGCCTTGAAAAACCCATAAAAAGGTGCGACCTATACTCCGAAAAATATGGTAATAATACTCTGATGCATGCTCAATAATCCAGGTAGAAAAATCTAAAAAAGCTAAGTCTGGTCCTCTGGACATTCAAAAAATAAAACAAAACAAAGCAAAAAAATAAATAAATTTATTATTATGATCATTATCCCATTTATGAATGATGGACCATTATTATGGTAATAATCTTCAAATATAAATTTAGGTTTTCAAGTTTCATGTAGAACTCTAAAAGGTTTTGCTACCATGAGTACCTTAAGTAAATAAAATTACCGCCGGTAGTCTTTGCTTTCGTCTTTGTTTGCTGCTTCTGCTGCTTCTGTTTTAAAGATGAAATGCTGTTTTATGAGCTTGTGTTGTGCTTTCTTCTCATTAGCCCCAGTTAGAGGGTTCCACAGGCTTCGTGTGTTGGGCAAGAGGCTTTATGGAAATCCATTCAACATCCATGCAAGAAGCAGTAGGAGAGTCTCTCCAGAGGTACTGCTCTACTGATGGCACTCCGCCTCTGCTCCTGTTTCCTGAAGAGGACACCACAAATGGCCGCACTGGTCTTCTCAAGTTCAGGTTAGTTTGAGCCTTGTTAGAAGAAATCATCCCTGATAACAGCCGAGGACAGCACATTTATCTATCTTTGAAAAATGACAGTATGCATATTTTCTGTATACTGTATACAGTGCATCCAGAAAGTATCCACAGTGCTTCACTTTTTCCACATTTTGTTATGTTACAGCCTTATTACAATCCAAATTGTATTAATTAATCTCTTTCCTCAAAATTCTACTCAGTGCCCCATTATGACAAAAATTTGTAAATGTATTAAAAATAGAAAAGTAAGAAATCACATTTGTGTACGGTAAGTATTCACAGCCTTTGCCATGAAGCTCAAAACTGAGCTCAGATACTGTTTCCACTGGTTGTCCTTGAGATGTTTCTATACCTTAAATGGAGTCCAACTGTGGTAAATTCAGTTGACTGGACTTGAGTTGGAAAGACACACACACCTGTCTATAGAAGGTCTCACAGTTGATGGTGTCAGAGCGCAAACACAGAGCATGAAGTCTGGATCTGTCTGTAGACCTCCAAGACAGGATTGTGTTGAGGCACAAATCTGGGGAAGGATACAGAAACATTTATGCTGCTGTGAAGGTCCCACTGAGCACAGTGGCCTCCATCATTCATAAATGGGATAAGTTTGGAACCACCAGGGCACTTCCTAGAGCTGGCCAGCCATCTAAACTGAGCGATCGGGGGAGAATGGCCTTAGTCAGGAAGGTGACCAAAAACCTATTGAATACAGTGGCCTCTATAATGAATGGAAGAAGTTTGGAACCACCAGGGTTCTTTCTAGAGCTGGCTGGCTGTCTAAACTGAGCAAATAGAGGAGAAGGACCTTAGTCAGGGAGGTGACCAAGAACCCAATGGTCACTATCAGAGCTCCAGCGTTCCTCTGTGGAGAGAGGAGAACCTTCCGAAGGACAGCTACCTCTGCAGTAATCCACCAATCAGGCCTGTAGGTTGAATGGCCAGACAGAAACCTCTCCTTAATAAATGGCACATGGCAGTCCGTCTGGAGTTTGACAAATGGCACCCGAAGGATTCTGAGACAATGAGAAACAAAATTTTCTGGCCTGATGAGACAAAGGTTGAACTCTTTTTGGTGTGAATGCCAGGCGTCATGTTTGAAGGAAACCAGGCACCACACATCATCAGGCCAACACCATCCCTACAGTGAAGCATGGTGGTGGCAGCATAATGCTGTGGGGATGTTTTTCAGCTGCAGGAACTGGCAGAGGATAGAGGGAAAGATGAATGCAGCAATGTACAGAGACATCCTGGATGAAAACCTGCTCCAGAGGGCTCTTGAACTCAGAATGGAGCGACAGTTCATTTTTCAGCAGGACAATGACCCAAAGCACATGGCCAAGACCTCAAAGGAGTGGCTTCAGGACCACTCTGTGAATGTCCTGGAGTGGCTTCAGGACAACTCTGTGAATGTCCTAGAGTGGCTTCAGGACCACTCTGTGAATGTCCTGGAGTGGCTTCAGGACCACTCTGTAGCCGTTTTCGCACTGCACAGCCCTCCCCGGCCCTCCACGGCCCAGCTCGTCCCGGAGCCCAGCCTGGCCCGCTCCAGCTCATTTTGCATTGTGCAGAGATTACTATTAGTCATGGGTGTAGCCAGGATTTTATGAAGGGCGGTTCCTTTATAGGAAAAGTAGACTCCTGAAAAAAGGAAAACGCCTCGGTGGCTCACTGGAAGAGCGTCGGCTTGCCGCTCTAAACTTTATCTTGACTCGGGTTCGATTCTCACCTGGTTCAACTTATTTTACGTTTGTCTTTTATTGGATAAAAAAAAGGAGTTTGTGTTAACCACAGGCATAAGGTATTCCTTTTTCCAGGAGTCCACTTTTCCTATAAAGGAATCGCCCCTCGTAAAATCCTGGCTACGCGCAAGAGTTAGAGAATATTAGTTATATTTTAAAATCCTGGCTACCACCTTACCGTGGTGGAGGGGTTTGAGTGTCCCAATGATCCTAGGAGCTATGCTGTCAGGGGCTTCATGCCCCTAGTAGGGTCACCCAAGGCAGACAGGTCCTAGGTGAGGGACCAGACAAAGTGCAGCCCAAAAACCCCTATGATGAGTACAATTAATGGACTAAGTTTTCCCTCGCCCGGACGCGGGTCACCGGGGCCCCACTCTGGAGCCAGGCCCGGAGGTGGGGCACGCTGGCGAGCGCCTGGTGGCCGGGCTTTTACCCATGGAGCCCGGCCGGGCACAGCCCGAAGAGGAGACGTGGGTCCCCCTTCCCATGGGCTCACCACCTGTGGGAGGGGCCAAAGGGGTCGGGTGCAATGTGAGATGGGTGGTGGCCGAGGGCGGGGACCCTGGCGGTCTGATCCTCGGCTACAGAAGCTGGCCATTGGGACATGGAATGTCACCTCTCTGGTGGGGAAGGAGCCTGAGCTAGTGTGTGAGGTTGAGAGTTTCCGACTAGAAATAGTCGGACTCACCTCAACGCATGGCTCTGGCTCTGGAACCAGTTTCCTTGAGAGGGGTTGGACACTCTTCCACTCTGGAGTTGCCCCTGGTGAGAGGCGCCGAGCAGGAGTGGGCATACTGGTTGCCCCCCATCTTGGTGCCTGTACGTTGGGGTTCACCCCGGTGAACGAGAGGGTAGCCTCCCTTCGCCTACGTGTGGGGGGACGGGCTCTGACTGTTGTTTGTGCCTATGCACCAAACGGCAGCTCAGACTACCCACCCTTTTTGGAGTCCTTGGAGGGGGTATTGGAGAGTGCGCCTCCTGGGGACTCCCTTGTTCTACTGGGGGACTTCAACGCTCACGTGGGCAATGACAGTGAGACCTGGAGGGGTGTGGTTGGGAGGAACGGCCCCCCTGATCTGAACCAGAGTGGTGTTCTGTTATTGGACTTCTGTGCTCGTCATGGATTGTCCATAACGAACACCATGTTTAAGCATAAGGGTGTCCATATGTGCTCTTGGCACCAGGACACCCTAGGTCGCAGTTCGATGATCGACTTTGTTGTCGTCTCATCTGATCTGCGGCCGCATGTCTTGGACACTCGGGTGAAGAGAGGGGCGGAGCTGTCAACTGACCACTACCTGGTGGTGAGTTGGCTCCGATGGTGGGGGAGGATGCCGGTCAGACCTGGCAGACCCAAACGTATTGTGAGGGTCTGCTGGGAACGTCTGGCAGAGTCTCCCGTAAGACGGAGCTTTAACTCCCACCTCCGGGAGAGCTTTGAACACGTTCCGAGGGAGGCGGGGGACATGGAGTCCGAGTGGGCCGTGTTCCGCGCCTCTATTGTCGAGGCAGCTTATCGGAGCTGTGGCCGCAAGGTTGTTGGTGCCTGTCGTGGTGGCAACCCTCGAACCCGGTGGTGGACACCGGCAGTGAGGGATGCTGTCAGGCTGAAGAAGGAGTCCTATTGGGCCTTTTTGGCTTGTGGGACCCCGGAAGCAGCTGATAGGTACCGGCAGTCCAAGCGGCATGCGGCTCGGGTGGTTGCTGAGGCAAAAACTCGGGCGTGGGAGGAGTTCGGAGAGGCCATGGAGAATGACTTCCGTACGGCTTCGAGGCGATTCTGGTCCACCATCCGGCGTCTCAGGGGGGGAAAGAGGTACGAGACCAACACCATTTATGGTGGAGGTGGCGTGCTGCTGACCTCAACTCGGGATGTTGTGAGTCGGTGGGCGGAATACTTCGAAGACCTCCTCAATCCTACTGGCACGTCTTCCACTGAGGAAGCAGAGCCTGGGGACTTTGGGTCGGGTTCTCCGATCTCTGGTGCTGAGGTCGCCGAGGTGGTTAAAAAGCTCCGCGGTGGCAAGGCTCCGGGGGTGGATGAGATTCGCCCGGAGTTCCTTAGGGCTCTGGATGTTGTAGGGTTGTGTTGGCTTAAGGCTGAGTTAGACTTTCGCTTGCCGTGCGGCGAAATGCGTTTACAGTGTCGCCTCTGTGTTTATGGTTGACGCACAGCGGCGCATGGCAAAGTGCTGTTCTTTTACGGACCAGCAGGAGGCAGTACCCTCTAAAACCTGTGCATATGTTGCAAGAAAGGTGTAGAAGAAGAAATCAACCGTAGAAGAAGAACTGTTTGACGTCACACAACAAAAACAAATAGCTTTCTGCTCGCGTGCTGAACTGTTGTCTTTATTTGCGGTTTTAATGCATGGAGTCAGCGGAGGAGAAAGCGATCACGTGACTTTTGGCGAAAAAACAAAAGAAAAGTCCGACTCCAGATCAGGAATGAAGGAGAATTCAATACATTTTGTGTCACAAAACATTCCTCCATGCGTCGCGACTCCGTCTCCACGACCACAGCGGCGCAAACAGCTGCAGGCTCCGGCGTGAAGAGGGTGAAGGCTGTCGGTGAGGACCTGTCAATCAAATCGTAGCGCCCACCGCGCGCGCGCAGGGCTTGCGGAGTTTCAAAAATTCAGAGGTGCACGGCACGCGCTAATCCCCTGCGCGGGGCCAACGCGCAGGGGCGGGGACTGTGAAATTGCGTCACTTTTGGAGCGCGCACCCTCGCGCGTTGCGCGACTTGCAAGTATGAATCTAGCTTTACGCGACTCTACAATATCGCGTGGACATCGGGGGCAGTTCCCTTGGATTGGCAGACTGGAGTGGTGGTTCCCCTATTCAAAAAGGGGGACCGTAGGGTGTGTTCCAACTATAGGGGGATCACACTCTTAAGCCTCCCTGGTAAGGTCTATTCAGGGGTTCTGGAGAGGAGGGTCCGTCGGATAGTCGAACCTCGGATTCAGGAGGAGCAGTGTGGTTTTCGTCCTGGTCGTGGAACACTGGACCAGCTCTACACCCTCAACAGGGTCCTGGAGGGTGCGTGGGAGTTTGCCCAACCAGTTTACATGTGCTTTGTGGACTTGGAGAAGGCATTCGACCGCGTCCCTCGGGGGGTTCTGTGGGGGGTACTCCGGGAGTATGGGGTACCAGGCCCATTGATATGGGCTGTTAGGTCCCTGTACGACCGGTGTCAGAGCTTGGTCCGCATTGCCGGCAGTAAGTCAGGCTCGTTTCCGGTGAGAGTTGGACTCCGCCAAGGTTGCCCTTTGTCACCGATTCTGTTCATAACTTTTATGGACAGAATTTCTAGGCGCAGCCAAGGTGTTGAGAGGATCCGTTTTGGTGACCTTAGAATCGCTTCTCTGTTTTTTGCAGATGATGTGGTCCTACTGGCTTCATCAGTTCGTGATTTACAACTTTCACTGGAGCGGTTTGCAGCCGAGTGTGATGCGGCCGGGATGAGGATCAGTTCCTCCAAATCCGAGGCCATGGTCTTGAGCCGGAAAAGGGTAGCATGCCCTCTCCGGGTCGGGGAGGAGGTCCTGCCCCAAGTGGAGGAGTTTAAGTATCTCGGGATCTTGTTCACGAATGAGGGAAAACTGGAGCGTGAGATCGATAGGCGGATAGGTGCAGCGTCCGCAGTGAAGCGGGCGCTGTACCGGTCTGTCGTGGTGAAGAGAGAGCTGAGTCAAAAGGCAAAGCTCTCAATTTACCGATCGATCTACGTTCCCACCCTCATCTATGGTCATGAGCTTTGGGTTATGACCGAAAGAACAAGATCTCGGATACAAGCGGCTGAAATGAGTTTTCTCCGCAGGGTGGCTGGACTCTCCCTTAGAGATAGGGTGAGAAGCTCAGTCATCCGGGAGGGACTCGGAGTAGAGCCGCTGCTTCTCCACATCGAGAGGAGCCAGTTGAGGTGGCTCGGGCATCTGGTTAGGATGCCTCCTGGACGCCTCCCTGGTGAGGTGTTCCGGGCATGTCCCACCGGGAGGAGACCCAGAGGAAGACCCAGGACGCGCTGGAGGGACTATGTTTCTCGGCTGGCCTGGGAACGCCTTGGGATTCCCCCGGAGGAGCTGCTCCAAGTGGCTGGGGAGAGGGAAGTCTGGGCCTCCCTACTTAGGCTGCTACCCCCGCGACCCGACCCCGGATAAGCGGAAGAAGATGGATGGATGGATGGATGGATGGATGGCTACGCGCAATAGTTAGAGAATATTAGTTATATTTTAAAATGCTGGCTACGCGCAAGTGTTAGAGAATATTAGTTATATTTTAATGAAATTCAGCTCGCGCTGAAAGGTGGAAATCCTCTGTATGGGTGCGCGCTTCGTGTTATTTACGTTCTAACATAAGCTGATTTGTAATCGGTTATTAACAAAAATTAAACTCTGAAACACTAATTCAGCTAACAATAGTAATAATAAATAAAGAAAACTCATTTCAGCCGCTTGTATCCGAGATCTTGTTCTTTCGGTCATAACCCAAAGCTCATGACCATAGATAATAATAATAATAATAATAGTAGCACCAGACTCACCTCATCACCAGATGAAGAGCATCTCAGGGTGTCCGCAGCAGAAGTGAGAGGCAGTCTCAGAAAGATTAATCCTCATAAAGCAACCGGACCAGACAACATCCCAGGGAAAGTTCTGAAGGAATGTGCGGACCAGCTCTGTGAGGTGCTGGCTGACATCTTCACCACCTCACTTGCACTGGAGTTAGTTCCCACCTGCCTGAAGACCGCGACCATCATCCCAGTCCCAAAGAGCTCCACAGTGACTGGTCTGAATGACTATAGACCGGTGGCCCTCACCCCGATAGTCGCTAAATGTTTTGAGAAACTGGTCATGTCCCACATCAAGGCAACCGTCAACATCAATGAGGACCCTCATCAATACGCATACCGTGAGAACCGATCAACAGAGGACGCCATTTCTTCCGTGGTCCACACTGCTCTCACCCACCTGGATCAGAAAGACTCATACGTGCGTCTGCTCTTTGTGGACTTCACATCTGCCTTCAACACCATGATCCCCCAAACTCTGATAGACAAACTATCTACACTTGGACTAAGCCCCTCTATTTGTAACTGGATACTAGACTTCTTAACAGATAGACCACAGTCCGTGAAGATCCACAACTTCTCCTCCTCCACCATAACCCTCAGCACTGGCTCTCCTCAGGGATGTGTGCTGAGCCCCCTTCTGTTCACTCTGCTCACATATGATTGTACAGCCACACTTCCAGGCTGTCATATTGTTAAGTTTGCAGATGATACAGCGGTGGTGGGATGCATTACAAACAATGATGAGTCCAGCTACAGACAGGAGGTGGAACACCTGGAGAGCTGGTGCAAAGAGAACAATCTTCACATGAATGTGAAGAAGACAAAGGAGATGATTGTGGACTTCAGAAGGAACAAACACACCCATGCCCCACTGAAAATAGGTGGGTCTGCAGTGGAAGTGGTCTCCAGCTACAAATACTTGGGTGTACACATGAATGATAACCTCAGCTGGAGCAACAACACCACCAGCCTGATCAAGAAAGGTCATCAGAGACTCTACTTCCTCAGACGGCTGAGACGAGCTGGTCTGAGCAGCCCAGTCCTCACCTCCTTCTACAGGTGTGCAGTGGAGAGCATCCTGTGCTCCAGCATCAACGTGTGGCATGGAGGCTGCACAGTTGAAGAGAGGAAAGCTCTGCAGAGAGTGGTGAAGGCTGCACAGAAGTCTGTTGGAGTCAGTCTCCCCACCATCACAGACATTTACACCTCCAGATGCAGGAAAAGAGCCACCTGCATCATGAAAGACCTCACTCACCCAGCACACTCACTCTTTGCCCCACTCCCCTCAGGACGGAGGTTGAGGAGCATCAAGTGTAGAACCACTAGACTGAGGAACAGCTTCTACCCTGAGGCTGTTAGACTCATGAATAAATAAAAATAAAATAAAAAATAAACACTGCAAAATATCACATCATACTGATGCTGATCTGTTTTCTTGTTGCTGTGTTCATCTGTGACCATCTGCTCATACAAACTCATGTTCGTGCTGCTGTGTATTACTAGTTGATGCTTTTCTTAGTTAGTTCTAGATGTTATTACTGTTTTTCTCTTTCATTTGTTGTTGGATGTAACTGGGACCTCGTGTACATAATCTCGTTTTCATCTCATGTACCACATGCGGTGCAAATGACAATAAAGACTCTCTGACTCTTACTCTCTGACTCTCTGACTCTGACTCTGAAATATTTTTTTAGGGGTTTCTGTAGTTAAATTTTAATGAAATTCAGCTCCCGCTGAGGTTGTTGTTAGAACGAGTTGATGACTCAACACGCAGCAGTCCCAGCCCCTGCTGCAAACAACGAATCAAATGATGAGCAGTACATGACGTCAAACTGGGCCTGGGAGCTCGGCCCGATTAGAACCTCCGTCGGTGGGGCTCCAAAACTCGGGCTGCCGCCGGCCTGAGAAGGCAAATGCGAACAACACAATCCCGGGTTAGAAGCCGGGCTGGGCCGGGGAGGGCCGTGCAGTGCAAAAACGGCTTGTGAATGTCCTGGAGTGGCTTCAGGACCACTCTGTGAATGTCCTGGAGTGGCTTCAGGACGACTCTGTGAATGTCCTGGAGTGGCTTTAGGACCACTCTGTGAATGTCCTGGTGTTTTTTACCTTAAAAAAAATAAATAAAAATTAGTAAACATTAGGGGTGTAACGATACACAACTCTCGAGACGAGACGAGACAAATTACAGAGTTCGCGAGAACGAGACGAGATTTTAATATTAGTTCAAGAAAACTTCAAAGATCGGTTTTATGCCGCAAAAAGGCTTTTATTCTGTTTTAACATGTATTACAAACTCAACTGATGTCTTCATTTTACTGATTGAATCTCCTTAGACCTTAGAACGTTCAACTTTGTTTAAAAAAATAGATATTCACGCAGGACTTTCCAAAAATTGAACATAAATATCCGCATCAGCACTGAATCTGCAGCCGTCACTCACCAGTGTTGCCAGATTGGGCGGTTCACCGCGATTTTCCTTCTGACTTTTGCGGGTAAAGAGTGCTTTGGGTGGGTGGGACTCTATCTGGCAACACCGGTCACACCGGTGTTTACACAAGTGTGTCTTTACATCCGGGGCAGCGTCGGCAGCGCCGGGACCCTCCATCAATGTAGAGGCGTCTGCGGCACCGGGACCCTCCATCAGTAGTTGGGGCGTCTTCTATAGCAACTTCATCCGGCGAAGCCATGCTGTCCGTGACGCTGACTTGCTAGGGGCTGCTAGCATTAGCGACTCGCGAGACAACGTTACCTCTCAACGAGCGATATCGCGGGAGTTTAATATCGCGAGATCTCGTACAACGAGATCTCGTTACACCCCTAGTAAACATTGTAATGTTTGAATCACAAAGTCTAAAATAAGACTCCAAGTTTGCTACTCAAAGTAGAAAAATAAATGACCTCTCTGGATAGTTTTCAGAATCTGTTGGAATCCTGGCAAAAACCAATGCAGATATGTTCCTGTCTTTGATTTTTTGTACATCTACCTTATAATGTTTTTGCTACTTTTTCTTTTTCTTTTGTTTATTGTTTAATGTATTTGTATCATTGATGTTCATCATTCTTTAGTTTGTAGCAGGCCGCTTTCGTAAATGAGCCCTCGAGGCTCAATAAGATTTACCTGACTAAATAAAGGTTGAATGAATGAAAAATACAGTTGCTCCTAACAGCTGTCATTGTTCACTCGCATATATCTTGGAAAAAGATGTGTAAACTGTCTCAATCATATCTAACCAGCTAAATAAAGGTTTAACTAAAATAACACACAGCCAAAATAAAGTCCAGGCACCACACGGACCAGAACCAGAACTTTGTTATTGTGAGTGTTACTGTATGGAGGCTACGCTACATGCTAAGCTAACCACAGCAGCAGACGCTAAAAAAAAAACAAAAAAAAAAACAGCTCCAACACACAGACACTCTAACATTGTCTAACATTGTTTCACAAATTGATTTATATAGAATATTTTGTTTACCGGACAAAAGGTGATCGGAGCACGACGTCTTTGACAGCAGCTCCTAGCTGAAGGAGGAGATGTTGTCAGCTCCGAGCAGACCCAGACAGAGGAGGGGGCTGCGGGCAGCTGCGTCTCTTATGGAGATAAATCCTTCACGTTTCCTTATTTTTGGGATTAAGTGAAAACTGCACTTTGCCCAAACGTCTACCCGGTTGAAACAAACTGTAACCCAGCAAGAAACAAACAAACAAAAAACGCGAAAAATACACTGCCAGAATACAGAGCTGTAGGGGCGCTCCAGCAGAGTCTCATCTCCTGACGTCACAGACGACGTATGCGGAAATACCAGGATTTCCTGAGGTGACACACGGCGCCAAATTTAAAATCAATTTTAAAGCAAAATATAATATATTTCTCATTGTGCTATTAAAAACGAACAAAGTTGAATGATACAAGATATATATCTTGTAACATTTTATGCAAAGTAGAAAGATGTCGTCAGTGGACCTTTAAATGACCAGTATTTGGTTAGATTAGGTACCTGGATTTCTCTAAAACAATAAAATAAAAATATAGGCACAAATAATTTATCCATCTGTCCTGTGGTTCATGAGCTATTTTGCTAACAGTCAAACACTGAGGTAACAGCTACCACAGCTACGGTACTACCACATCAAATTTTAGCTCAAAAATCTCCTAAAGCTTATCAGTTGTACCTGTAAATGTCTATCCAGTGATTACTTTCTGTAAGTTTCATCAAAATCTGTCCTGTGGTTCTTGAGCTATTTTCTAACAGTCAAACACTGGGGTAACAGTAGTTCAGACCTCCAGAGAGCAGGAGGCCGTGCTGCAACAGAGTGAGTCCGAGCAGAGGAGGCTGCGGTCGGACACATGAGCTGGGAACGGTCGGTGGACCCTAGCGGTCGAAAGTGGTACTGCTCCATTTTTTTCGTCAGAATGAATGGAAACGGTCATATCTCAGCCAAAAAAATTGGTCTAAAAATATGCGAAAAAATCCATAAATATGTCGCTTCGCCATATAAGTTGCAGGACATGAAATTTTTTTTTTTTAAACTGTGACTTATACGCTGGAAAATACAGTACTTTCCGGATGCACTATAGATGGATCACTGGTGTTATCCATGTTTATTTAAAGTCATTTTTAAATGCACCTTTATTCGATTCTAAGGATTTGCAGATTCAGAATTTAATGTAACAAGTCTCATGATTCATTATTAGTCATTAAAGAATGCAACTGTTTTTGAAAAATAAATGTTCCCAGGTTCTAACAACAATTTTTTTTAAATCATGTCATCCGGACCGGTTTCTGTAAGTGAGAAACGTTTCGTCCCCCATCCCGAGGACTTCCCCAGTCTATGGCCTACCAACCAGATCTGTCCCATAGCATAGGTAGCCTTCACTGCTGTGTTTCAAGAAAACGTCCTGTTGGAAACTCTTAACGTAGGCTTTTAACACGTGCAAAACACACTCGTCCAAAATAATTAATCATCATGAACATCAATCAAATGTTTTAGGTCAGATGGACAACTTGCTACTCACAGAAACAACCTGAGGGCAACCAAGGCCAAAGTGGTTCAGAACAAAGGTTGTAAGCTCAATCATCCAGGTAGGGTAGGAAACAACAAAAAAGTTTCCTAGGTTCCTCTTATTAGCCATTCGCCAGACTCCCTCATAAGAATTTCTTCTCGATTCTCCAAACTAAAATATGACTGTTGTCCACTGCAGATCAAACAACGATTAATAATTTGAAGGTGTATATACAGTACTGTATACAGCTTTTAAACCCCAAAATACAGTACGGCAAAGACTGGTTCATCCCAAAGATCCAGTCCCCCAGCACAAACAGAGTAATATTGTGTATGCTGTTCAGTGTCAGGAGGGCTGTGATCAGTCTTATATCGGGGAAACTAAACAGCCACTGGCCAAAAGGATGGCCCAGCACAGAAGATCAACATCATCAGGTCAGGACTCTGCAGTCTACACTCATCTCCAGGCCAGCGGTCACTCTTTCAGGGATGAAGATGTTCACATCCTTGATAGAGAGGAACGATGGTTTGAGAGAGGAGTAAAGGAGGCCATCTTTGTGAAAAGAAACCGTCCATCATTAAACAGAGGTGGAGGCCTCCGGGTTCAACTGTCCCCCTCTTACAATGCTGTTATTGCTAGTATCACTCAGCCCTCTGTGAATAGCAAACAACCATCAGGGTGCTAACGATCCATCGTTAGGCTGATGGTCCTCCTTGATCATGTGAGCAGCTGGTTTTGGCTGTCATCAGCAAACTGGTTGATCCACTGTGAGAGGGTGCTATTTATAAGACTGATCTGAATACAGCAACTCAGACTGAGGAAGTTTTTCGGACGAAAGACGAAATGTTTCTACAGTTTTTTTGCTTTGTTTTGTTGTTTTTTGAATGTCCAGAGGACCAGACTTAGATTTTGTAGATTTTTCTACCTGGATTATTGAGCATGTATCAGGATGTATATACAGTACAGTAGTTCCTCTCTACTTTGCAGTTAGTTTTTCACAAACTCGCTCTATTGGGGCTTTTCAAAGTAAGGTTGGACATGACACACAATTGGCTGATGGATGGATGAGCTGCACTATCGGCATGGAATTTTTATTTAAAATATATATATTTTAATTATTTAGCAGCACCTGTGTGCAGTCCACTGCTGTTGGAGAAGCTTCCTCCTGCAGCTGATCAGCTGATCTCCATGCAGAGCGGAGAAGTGGGCATGGCCAAGATTGCAGCTGGAGGCAGGGAGCTGAAATCATGACATTCTGTACTCTTTTAGAGCATTTAGGGTTTAGAAACATTGTTTAGAATATTGCAAGAATGTGGGAAGGGTTTAAAACACCTTTATATATACAGTACA
>JBBPBX010026346.1:27222-38171 GCA_038048925.1 Garcialebias charrua | reverse complement strand
GTCGAGAGATCAGACTGCAGCAAGCTGAATGTTTGGGAAAATTGGGAAGATAAGAAGAACACAGTGTCCCTGTTCGTCTTCTAACCGCTGTTAAAGGCCTCTCGTAATGGATTTTTAACTAATTTTTCCAGGAATTACCACATTATCTAATGGATTAAAATTGTCTATTTCTGGATTACCATTTTTCTGGATGGATTTAACAAATTTGTGGAACAAACAAATTCTCTTTGATTTAATTCAACTATTAATTAAGTTACTGTTTTGGGTCATCCGAGACCGACCCCAGAGCGGGGACCTGCCAGCTAGAAGCTGACTGACCTTGGATGGAAAGCCAGGAGTACACGATGTTCTAATTTTAGCCTCAGGCCTGCTTTGAAGGCCTTGTTCATCAGCATCGCAGAACAACTGAATGGATTACAATATCTTTGAATGGATAACACTTTTGAGGAATAATTGATTTGCCTATGAGGATTACCAGACTTTTTAGCCCTGAACAGTTTTGATGGATTACAACTGGGATTTTTAACATAACAGAATTACCTGGAGGTTTTTCTGTGGGATTAAAAAATAAAGAAGAATTCTTCAATCTACTGGAGTGGATAAAAGCTGCTTTTGCCAAGTGCAAGACCATCCAGCCTTGGAAAAACTGCTTGTTTGGAGTAGGGATGGGGCCGATCCGATCCAGTATCGGTATCGGTATCCGATACCAGCATTATTTAAGTATCGGGTATCGGATCAAACCTGCCGATTCTTTTCCGATCCAGCTTCAAAGAGCACTTGTGTTCAATCACAATCTGTGATTGCCCTTTTTAACATTGTGTGAGATAAACCCAATGACGACACTCAAGCCTTACAATAGGGGGGTTCCCTATTGTAAGGCTTAAGAGTGTCTTCATTGGGTTTATCTCACACAATGTTAAAATGAATAGTTTGGGTGCAAAAGTTTCATTATACAGACTCAAATACCTGAACAGTATCGGATCGGGAAAGTATCAGTATCGGTCGATACTAAGTTAATAAGTATCGGTATCGGATCGGAAGTGAGAAATGTGGATCGGTGCATCCCTAGTTTGGAGCTAAGGAAACACCGCTACGAGAGTTTTGTTCATCAACACCGTACAACCGGTCTTGAATGGATTAAAGCCTGAATTACCAATTCTTCCTTTCTGTTAGGATTAAAAACACAAGCTTTTCCTATGTGGGATTAAACAAAGATTTGTCCAGTCTGCTGGAGTGCAGACTTCTGAGTGGAGTACAACAGCATCACCTGGAGGTTTTTCTGTAGAAAAAACAACAAGATTTCCTGATGGGATTATAAAACAAAGTTTTCTGGTGGAAATAAAAACACAAGTTGGAACACAACAAGATTACCTAGATGGAATTGAATATATTTAATTGGAATCAGATTATTGTAGAATAAACCAACATTTTAGAAGATTATACAAATTATACATTGGATTGCAACTCAATTCAATTACAAGAAACACCTTAAACCCAGCGAGTGGAAGACATCTTTTGGTGAGCTGTTGAATCATTTAACTCTTTAAATGCAAATCATGTAACCTGATTAAATCTTTTTCTGTAGTAAGTAGTGCTTATGCTGTTACCCCTTGCAACTATTAAATATTAAAGAATATAAAACGTACAAATTTGGATTTTTCATTTGACTCACCTTGATATTAAATGATGGGAAACTTGGTTCAAAGATAACAACAAAGATTATTGGAGGTTTTGAATGGTTGTCTTAGCCAAAAAGAGTAAAACAACATCCTAGGATCTTACTTTCCAAGATCCTAAAATTTATTAGGCCGGAAACAATTACGATCTACAAGAGGTAAGGCTGTCGTTTAATGCACGTTTCTCTGGAAGATACGATCTGACTCCATTCTGCTAAGTCAGGCTATCTATCGGGGTGAAAATAAAGGATGTGATGTGCAGATGTAGACAGTGAACAAGCCTAAGTGAATTACCTCGTCTCAGCCTTAATCCTAACTGATCTGGAGACATATCGGGTAATACTCGTGTGCAAGGATAAAAGTTCAGGACCCGTTACCGGAGAAAGGCTGGAGTGAGGACTTGTTGCAAGTCCTGCAGCTAACCTCACTCACGTAGAATTAACACTCCCCACTCAGAGCCATATATGCCTCTGCTCCCTCTTGCTCTCGCTGCAGTTTCTGAATGCTCCGCCTCCACTACATGTCCTGTCTCAACCGCTGCGAAGTTCTGTGATTATATGTTAATAAAACGTTCTAAAAAATAAAATAAAAACATGTAGCGCTGGTCCAGCACACCAGAACACCAGGAAATCTGCAGAGCCTCGCGCAGCCACGTTGAACCCGAGTTTAATTCGCTCGTGACAAATTCATTCATTTCCTCATCATTTCAGTCATGGAGTCAGTGGAGGAGGAAGCGATCACTTGACTTTTGGCAAAAAAACAAAAGAAAAGTCCAGATCAGGGATGAAGAAGGGGAATTTAATACATTTGTGTCACATACAAAACAGTTTTGCATCGCTTTGCAATACTTTGAACGAGAACTTGCGTGCCGCGGGGGCTGGGACAGGGGGGGGCGTGGGTTAGGAGCGTGAGAAGTGAGAAGCTCTGTTTTTATTGGCTGGTTAACGGCGGGTCACTGTGGCTTTTTAGAAATGCTTATTTACCACCTGGAGAAGCAAGGGGACTATAGCTTTTTTCAAAGATTACTTTGTCTAACATCAGTCTGTCAGGAGATAGTGACAGAGTGAAGAACTATGTTAAAAATATGATAAGTCTCAATCTGGTCATCTGCACAGTTTCTTTTAGTCGAAACGTTTCACCCTCAGTCCAGAGGGCTTCCTCAGTCAGAGTTCCAGGTTGGTTGTTGTTGGTTGTTGTTGTTTACAGCTTGGTGGGGGAAGATCAGTGTGCTGGAACTCTGACTGAGGAAGCCCTCTGGACTGAGGGTGAAACGTTTCGACTAAAAGAAACTGTCCAGATGACCAGATTGAGACTTATCAGATTTGATACCTGGATTATTGAGTATGAACTTTCTTATGTTAAAAATATATTTTTTAGAAAACTTACAGACTGCACTACAGAAACTGCAGACTGCAGCTTTAATACAGTATAAGGTTCTCTATAGAGTACATTATACAGGTCAGTGAATGTTTAAGATGGGATTTACACCATCTAACAACTGCTCACAATGCAAAGGCAATATACCTGATGACTATATTCACCCGTTCAGAGGTTCTGGGTCCAGGTATGTGAAGACTTGTCTAAATGTTTGAAATGTAATATCCCACTCTCTCCATCGGTTTGCTTATTGGGTATCTTTGAAGATGTTATACTAGAAAAAAATACATCCTGTATGCTTTTCACTGCCTTATGCATCGCAAAGAAAACCATACTCCTGAATTGGAAAAATAAAAATAATCTTAGCATTAATCAGTATAAAAATCTTCTGTTAGATCATATTAGTCTTGAAACAGCATCTGCCGACACATCGGATCAATCTATCTGGCATTCTTTGATCGGCTCCGTTACGTAGTGAGGGTGAGGGGTCTGGGATCTGGCCTTGTGGGGCATTGGGGCTGGTGTGGGGGGAGGTTGGGGTTTGGGCTGTTTGGGCGGGGAGGACCCTGCCTTCAACCTGGGGAGGACCGGGGGGGTTCTGGGGGATGTCTGCTGGGGGCAGCATGCGGGCCTTCTGGTGGTCTGTGGCGGCGGTCATGGGTCGCCGGTCGGTGACCCGGCTGTGCTGGGGTGGGTTCAGGGTGGGTGCCGGGGGCTAGGGGTTCTGGGGGCGTGTCGTCCCCGGGCTTGGGTCTGGTGGGGGTCGGGGATCTTGGGCTCTGGCAGGCGGGTCGCCGGGCTATGGACTGGCTCGCGCTCTGGTGCCCGGCACTGGCCGGGGGGCCCTCGGCTTGCTGGTGGGTAGGGGGTCCGTGTACTTGGGGGTCGGGTGTCTGGGAGCGTGACTGGTGGCCCATGGGAGGGGGCAGGTTGACCCAACCTGGGTGTCTAGTGTGTTATGTGTTCTGAAAGTTGTTAGTATGAAGGGTGGGTGTAGTATTTCTTCTGGGGTGGGGACTGAGTGGATGCCCTTGATGATGGTCTGGGACTATGCATGGCCGGTGTGCGGGCCCTTTCTATGGTGGGGGCCCGCTCCCGGTGCTTCCTGGCTCTGTCGGCGGTTAGGCGGGCGCTCTTGGCCGTGTCGTCCATGTGCGATTTTGTGTCCTCTTGGGCGGCGGGGTGACTGCGGTTCGTAGGGGTCTTGACGGCCCTCGTGGCCGTGTCTCCCTCTGGCCTAGAGCTCAATGGCCTGGCGGTCGGAGAGGTGTTTTTGCCTCGCTCCTTGGGTGGACCTTGGTAAACTGTGGGGTTATGTAGGGTCAGCGGGGGAGCTGACTTGCTGCGGGAGCATTGTTCCTGTAGTTATTTTCTCCCCATCCCTCACCACGCACCTCCGCCCCTTTCATCTCAAATTAATACATGTAGGGATTTTGAGACTCGGGTGTGCTGCAACGTTTTTACATCTCTGTTGTTCAGAACCACCTGGGACTCAATTTTATTATACACTTTAGACATTCACTCATAAACATCCTCATAAAATTCACATATAGTAATTTGGGGTGAGCACTATGGTTATGGGTGGCGAGATGACATCACTCTCACCCCCCATGCCTATGCTCACTAACAATTATGCATTTAGACAGTAAGGGCCTGGGTTAGAGTTGGGGTGGAGGGAAAACTGGCATAATGCCAGCCTTTGCTCCTTCTCTATCCTTTTTTTAAGTGCACTTTACAACAACACACACCAACAGCACATTTGGGGACGGGAGTATGTGTGTCGGGGTCTAGACTTCTTCATTTCAATTTTATTTATTTATTTATTTATTTATATAAATAAATAAATAAAATAAAATAAAAATATATATATATATATATATATATACATATATATATATATATTGTTTTTTTAAATATATATTTTTTCTCTCTCACCCCCTGGTTCCCTGGCGGCCATTCTGGGGGTGGGCCGTCGGATGTTGTCCTGGACTATGGGAGGGTTCGGGGCCTGAGGGTTCGCCGTGAACGGGGCTGGCATTGTACTCTCTCTGGGGCTGCTTGGGCACGGGTGTCCTGTCCTGTCGGCAGGGCGCAGGTTGGACCGAATCTTGGTTGTTGGCTACTCTCCACCCCAGAATGAATGGGCCTACCTCCTGGTCTTGGGTGTGGGTTGCCCCATGTAGGGGGCAGATATATGTCTTGGACCTAGGGGGTATAGAGTGTGCATCAGGATTATGAATGGAATGTATCGTTATTGTTTGTCTTTGTGTGAATGAGGATGAGGGTGGGTCTGAGTGAGTGTGTCTGTGTATGAATGTCTAATTGTCAGGCTGGGACTTGGACTGCCCCCTCTCTTTTACATCTGAGGCTACTTGGTATCGCGCTCCTACCACGTGGCCCCTGAATGGGTGTCCCTTTGCCTGCGGGCGTGCTTGGGGCCCTTGCTGTTGCTGTTGTGGGTTGGGCGCTTGGGCGTGTGTCGGCTCGGCCTGGTGGCTGCCTGGTGGGGCTCGGGTCCTCTGGTCCTATCGGGTCTGAGCCTGAGGGGTGGGCGTCCCCGGTGCCCGGGCCCCGGTGCCCAGGCCTCGGTGACCGGGCCTGGGGCTACGTCAGTGCAGCGGGCTCTTGCAGCGGTCTCCGGCGGGGGCCTGTGAGTTTGTCGCTGTTGGCCTCGGGGGGTCATTGTGTGTAGTCGCTGGTGGGGCTCTTCCGGTTCTTCCCTTTGGTTGGATCTGGGGAGTGGACGAGTGGCTCGTCCTGTTCAGGTGGCCCTGGGGACTCTGGGCTCTGGGTCCTTCTTGGGGTCTTGGGCTATGATCGCCCCTTCGTCTGCCTTGGGCCTTGGGGGGACGGATCTCTGATGCTTCACGGTCGCTACTGAATGTTCTATTCGAGGAACCTTATTCATTTATGCATGCTCACAACCACACACAAATGGATGCAGGGATGTATATGTAGATATCATATGCAGATATGTAGATGGGTATGTGACTGAATATGAACGTATATGTATGTATACTGTATATATATTTGTAGGTATGGGTCTGTTTATTTATGGAAATCTACTGCAAGGTCATGAATATTATTAGTCTTTATGCATGTGTGTTTCATTGCTGTGTTCTGTCATGTACTTTGCAGGATTGCAGACGGTTGGGTGTGTTTGCCTTGTGCTCTTTTGTGGATAATTGTTGTGTTTTGTTGTCTTACTTTCCATCTTTCCTTTCTCTCTATAAAAAAATTCATATCGGTGTGAGAGGATGGCTGTAAGGTGAGAAGGGAGGCCATCTATAAAAGGAAAAAAATATATATAATTTTTTGTGCCATAATCACTTTTGGCAAAAAATGACTTGGGCCATTATTTTAGGAAGGTGACGAAACGTTAATTACTAAAGTTATATGTAGGAGGAGATGGTGGGATAATTTGTGAACACTTACTTTGTATTTGTAGCTTTTATTTGCTGCTAAGGCCAACGTTTTTGTAAAATGTTTTTAAATTCTTTGTTTTTCATTTGTATCTATGGTTAAGATGAAAATCCTTAAAAAGTGTAAACACGTTACATAGGTGTGATTAAGGATGGTTCATTGCTATTACCTGCTTTTACTGCTGTTAATTTTAAAAAAGCTTACTGGTAATTTTTCAGCAGCATTCACATTCTTTGCCTTTTTTTGTCAAAGATCAGTTTATTTTTTTTATTTTTTTTAGATGAGCAATTTATAAAGCTAATTTTAGCTAAAAAAAGTAAGATTTAAAGCTGTTACGTGTTTAATGAACCATGATTACATAGCCTTGACATTACACAAATTCCGTTGAGTAATACTGGCACTCAAATATAAGTTGGTGTTATGCTTCAAAATATTGCTGTTGAGACATAAAAAAGTATTGATTCTACATCATATATTTTCATTATGGTAACAGATAATAATAATAATAATAATAAATTCAATTTATACCGCACTTTTCATTAATAAAAATCTCAAAGTGCTACAACAATAAAAACAAGTGATAAAATCAAATAAAATCAATAATGGTATTAACTAAGATTAAAAACAGAATCATGTGGAGGCAGAATAGGCCTGCTTAAAAAATAAATAAATAAATAAAATAAAACAAGTGATAAAATCAAGTAAAATCTATAATACTATCAACCAAGATCAAAGATAAAATCATGCGGGGGCAGAATAGGCTTGCTTAAAAAGAAAAGTCTTTAAACCGCTTTTAAATCTTTCCAAAAGATAAAACCTTTGTATGTTCAAAAAGACACCCTAGGTCGCAGTTCGATGATCGACTTTGTTGTCGTCTCATCTGATCTGTGGCCGCATGTCCTGGACACTCGGGTAAAGAGAGGGGCGGAGCTGTCCACTGACCACTACCTGGTGGTGAGTTTGCTCCGATGGTGGGGGAAGATGCCGGTCAGACCTGGCAGACCCAAACGTATTGTGAGGGTCTGCTGGGAACGTCTGGCAGAGTCTCCCGTAAGACGGAGCTTTAACTCCCACCTCCGGGAGAGCTTTGAACACGTTCCGAGGGAAGCGGGGGACATTGAGTCCGAGTGGGCCATACCTCTATTGTCGAGGCAGCTTATCAGAGTTGTGGCCGCAAGGTTGCTGGTAGGGATGGGAACTGAGAACCGGTTCTGTTAGAGAACCGGTTCTTAAAAGTCCAATTCCATGGAATTGTAGGTTGCGTGTCTTAACGATTCAGCTTATCGGTTCTGCTAACACGCTAACCGCCATTTTGAAGAGGGCAGATGGAGAAATACTTTTTTTAATCCAACAGATTTGACCATTTGAACCGGTTAAGCTCAGAAAAACCTTGTTCTATAAAATCAGTGACTTTATAGCACAAGGTTTTTCTGAGCTTAACTGGTTCAAATGGTCAAATCTGCTGGATTAAAAACATTATTTCACCAGTTGGCGAAGTAAAATTGGAGTAAAATTGGCAAAATGAACCCAAAATACATAAAATTAACGACTCACCGTCGAGTGGTCGGCACAAAACACACAATAGAATCCTCCGGCCGCGTTAATTTGGCTTGAAACAGCGGGGTTCTCTGCGGATTTATCCAAGTAACCCCAGCACAAACAGCTAGCATAAACGTTAGCACCGAGTTCTTCTTCTTCTTCTAGGTGGAGTTTCATGGCGGTTGGCAAACAACTTAAGGTGCATTACCGCCAGGCGCCACCTACTGAGCTGGAGCGTGGACAGGAGATAAACAGGACAAAAAATAAAAAAATAAAAAAAATAACCCAACTAAAGTCTACCTAAGAAGTATGTGTCCTACAAGAAAAGTAGAAAGTGAACCACAACGTCACCAACACAACTAAAAGTGACTGCCAAGTTCTAACTGCAAAAGGAAAATGCAGCCAACCAAGGCCTTTCCGGAAACTCTATCCTATATTATTCGTTTATTATTCAAATGGTTTACTATATTTTTTTACCCAAATGAGAATTGATAACAGAATTGATAAGGAATTGAATTGATAAAGGACATCGATAACGGCATTGATATTGATAATTTCTTATCAATTCCCATCCCTAGTTGTTGGTGCCTGTCGTGGTGGAAATCCTCGAACCCGGTGGTGGACACCGGCGGTGAGGGATGCTGTCATGCTGAAGAAGGAGTCCTATTGGGCCTTTTTGACCTGTGGGACCCCAGAAGCAGCAGATAGGTACCGACAGTCCAAACGGCATGCGGCTCGGGTGGTTGCTGAGGCAAAAACTCGGGCGTGGGAGGAGTTCGGAGAGGCCATGGAGAATGACTTCCATACGGCTTCGAGGCGATTCTGGTCCACCATCCGACGTCTCAGGGGGGGAAAGCGGTACGCGACCAACACCATTTATGGTGGGGATGGCGTGCTGTTGACCTCAACTCGGGATGTTGTGAGTCGGTGGGCGGAATACTTCGAAGACCTCCTCAATCCTACTGGCACGTCTTCCACTGAGGAAGCAGAGCCTGGGGACTTTGGGTCGGGTTCTCCGATCTCTGGTGCTGAGGTCGCCGAGGTGGTTAAAAAGCTCCGCGGTGGCAAGGCTCCGGGGGTGGATGAGATTCGCCCGGAGTTCCTTAGGGCTCTGGATGTTGTGGGGTTGTGTTGGCTTACGCGACTCTGCAATATCGCGTGGACATCGGGGGCAGTTCCCTTGGATTGGCAGACTGGGGTGGTGGTTCCCCTATTCAAAAAGGGGGACCGTAGGGTGTGTTCCAACTATAGGGGGATCACACTCTTAAGCCTCCCTGGTAAGGTCTATTCAGGGGTTCTGGAGAGGAGGGTCCGTCGGATAGTCGAACCTCGGATTCAGGAGGAGCAATGTGGTTTTCGTGCTGGTCGTGGAACACTGGACCAGCTCTACACCCTCAGCAGGGTCCTGGAGGGCACGTGGGAGTTTGCCCAACCAGTTTACATGTGCTTTGTGGACTTGGAAAAGGCATTCGACCGCGTCCCTCGGGGGGTTCTGTGGGGGGTACTCCGGGAGTATGGGGTACCAGGCCCATTGATATGGGCTGTTAGGTCCCTGTACGACCGGTGTCAGAGCTTGGTCCGCATTGCCGGCAGTAAGTCAGGCTCGTTTCCAGTGAGAGTTGGACTCCGCCAAGGTTGCCCTTTGTCAACAATTCTGTTCATAACTTTAATGGACAGAATTTCTAGCTTCTATGGAGCTATGCTGTCAGGGGCTTCATGCCCCTAGAAGGGTCACCCAAGGCAGACAGGTCCTAGGTGAGGGACCAGACAAAGTGCAGCCCAAAAAACCCTTATGATAAGTACAATTAATGGATACAATGGCCCTCATTCACGAACCATTCATACGCACAGATTTGTTCTTAAACTGTGCGTACGAGTGATTTAGGATCATTTGCGGCATTCAACAATGTTTTCGTATCCTACGATTTTTTTCAGATACGAACAAAATTTACGAGTGGTCCGGACCTGTCGTATAATTTAGGAGCGTCAGTCTGCTGTCATCCAGACGGATCTTCTCCACGAATAACTTCATATTTCGTTATTTAGAAAATATTTTGGGTTTAAAAAAATCACGCACCATAATTATTCTTGACAATAGGTTATTCTGTTTGAATTAGAATTATAATTTTAAGTTTAATTTGTCTGGTGTGTCGCGCAGGCTTCAGTGAGTCGTGCGCTCCCCTTGGTCATCAAAGCCGCTCCTCATATTAACACCCAGGTACATAAAATCCCCATACACCGCCGCAGAACAAGTACGAATTAAGACTGATCTTGTGCCAAACACCATCGGAGCAATAGATTATTATATCTGATTCGAAATATAACCTGCAGAATGTGGTTGCGCGCTGACCAGGAGGTGCGCGCATGACCCATTTGTGCTGCAAAACATGTTGGCACGCGTCTTGCAGCGTGGCATTTATTGTCCATCATCTCGCAGACTATTCCTTGACCACCTCCTGTCCGTGCTGCGGCGAGACGTTTGTTTGAAGCCATTTTCAGATCAAACCATTTATTCTTGATTTCTGATACTGTACGACCCACGGGACACACAGCATATGCACTACAATATTAATATGAAGTTAACTGTAGTTTCGAGACATTTTAAAATGCTTCTGTTCATTTTTTTTTTCATTCAACCTTTATTTATACAGGCTAGCCTCGTTGAGTCACAGGGACTCATTTACAAGAGGGACCTGTCTCACTCACACCAAACAACCATCCACTCTCACACTCACACCTAGGGTCAATTTAGAGTCACCAATCAGCCTAACAAGCATGTTTTTTGGTCTGTGGGAGGAAACCGGAGTACCCGGAGGAAACCCACGCATGCACGGGGAGAACATGCAAACTCCACCCAGAAAGGCCCCGGACCGGGATTTGAACCGGCAACCTTCTCGCTGAGAGGCAGCAGCTCTACCAGTTGTGCCACCGTGC
>JBBPBX010026346.1:0-27209 GCA_038048925.1 Garcialebias charrua | reverse complement strand
CATTTTAAAATGCTTCTGTTCAAAAACACATCCGACACTTGCGGGGGGGTGGGGGGTAGCGGTGCGCCACGGCTCTTCTGAATAAGTGAAACTATAATGTAACACAGTACACTAAAATTAAAGATATTTGACCATCCGACACTTGCGGGGGGGTGGGGGGTGGGGGGTAGCCACAGCGCGACTGAGAGCAGATCTCCGAACGCGTGAAGTTCCTCCTTTTACTTCTTGAGTTTGAATGAATGGACACTTCCTGCTGTCAGAAGGCAGGAAACGTGGCCTTATATGGTGTTTTGAGGGGTGGGAATTATGTAAATAACCCCTCGGCGTGCACGCGCAGCTGTTTAGAACAGGTGGGATTCATCATATTTACGCAACCCATTTACACACGTTTCCTCAGGATAGAAGACTTTGTTGAATCTGACGTGGCATGTTCGTACGAACGCTTCGTACGAACAAAAGTAGGAGAAATTTAGGATAAAAATACGAACATTTTCGTGAATGAGGGCCATTGTTCCCTCGCCCGGACGCGGGTCACCGGGGCCCCACTCTGGAGCCAGGCCCGGAGGTGGGGCACGTTGGCGAGCACCTAGTGGCCGGGCTTTTACCCATGGAGCTCGGCCGGGCACAGCTCGAAGAGGAGACGTGGGTCCCCCTTCCCATGGGCTCACCACCTATGGGAGGGGCCAAAGGGGTCGGTGCAATGTGGGATGGGTGGTGGCCAAGGGTGGGGACCCTGGCGGTCTGATCCTCGGCTACAGAAGCTGGCCATTGGGACATGGAATGTCACCTCTCTAGTGGGGAAGGAGCCTGAGCTAGTGTGTGAGGTTGAGAGGTTCCGGCTAGAAATAGTCAGACTCACCTCAACGCATGGCTCTGGCTCTGGAACCAGTTTCCTTGAGAGGGGTTGGACACACTTCCACTCTGGAGTTGCCCCTGGTGAGAGGCGCCGAGCAGGAGTGGGCATACTTGTTGCCCCCTATCTTGGTGCCTGTACGTTGGGGTTCACCCCGGTGAACGAGAGGGTAGCCTCCCTTCGCCTATGTGTGGGGGGACGGGCTCTGACTGTTGTTTGTGCCTATGCACCAAACGGCAGCTCAGATTACCCACCCTTTTTGGAGTCCTTGGAGGGGGTATTGGAGAGTGCGACCTCCTGGGGACTCCCTTGTTCTACTGGGGGACTTCAACGCTCACGTGGGCAATGACAGTGAGACCTGGAGGGGTGTGGTTGGGAGGAACGGCCCGAGGATGCTGGTCAGACCTGGCAGACCCAAACTTATTGTGAGGGTCTGCTAGGAACGTCTGGCAGAGTCTCCCGTAAGACAGAGCTTTAACTCCCACCTCCGGGAGAGCTTTGAACACGTTCCGAGGGAGGCGGGGGACATTGAGTCCGAGTGGACCATGTTCCGCGCCTCTATTGTCGAGGCAGCTTATCAGAGTTGTGGCTGCAAGGTTGTTGGTGCCTGTCGTGGTGGCAACCCTCGAACCCGGTGGTGGACACCGGTGGTGAGGGATGCTGTCATGCTGAAGAAGGAGTCCTATTGGGCCTTTTTGGCCTGTGGGACCCCGGAAGCAGCAGATAGGCGGGGGAGGAGTTCGGAGAGGCCATGGAGAATGACTTCCGTACGGCTTCGAGGCGATTCTGGTCCACCATCCGGCGTCTCAGGGGGGAAAGCGGTACGCGACCAACACCATTTATGGTGGGGATGGCGTGCTGTTGACCTCAACTCGGGAAGTGGTAGGCCACGTAAACTGACAGAGCCGGCTCAGTGGATGCTCAAGCGCATAATGCGAAGAGGCCACCAACTTTCTGCAGAGTCAGTCACTACAGACTCCCAAACTTCATGTGGCCTTCAGATTAGCTCAAGAACAGTGCACAGAGAGTTTCATGGAATGGGTTTCCATGGTCAAGCAGCTGCATCCAAGCCATACATCACCAAGTGCAATGCAAAGCGTGGGATGCAGTGGTGTAAAGCACGCCGCCACTGGACTCTAGAGCAGTGGAGACGCATTCTCTGGTGGAAGGCATGCTCGTAGACATCTCTCCACATCCTCTCTATTCTGTGATAAAAATTAAGAGGACTGTGGTTTCATTTTATGCATATCTTAAATATGTGTACTCTTGTCAAACAGGTGTTATACTTACCACTGATTATGAACATGGGGAGAGTTCCTTTCAGTTCCTCTGTTCCTGATCATGAATTCTGCTGCCTTCTGCTATGTTTTCCCCTACTTTTTAAATTTCATTGACTCTTTATTTAGCCAGGTAGTCCCATTGAGTCATTAGAACTCATTTTCAAGAGAGACCTGTTTTAGGAAGCAGATGCTGGGGTTAAGGGCCTTGCTCAGGGGCCCAGAGTGTGGCGAATGAGGGTGGAGGCAGGTGTAGGTGTTTCACATTTTCCACCCACATTTTGACGTCGACAGTACCGGGAGTTGAACCTGCAACTTTCTGATCACAGGCCCATCTTCTCTAGCCTCTGCGCCACCACTCCCCCTTATCACACCGTACTAGATGGTAGTCCATACTGAACAACAGCTGACATAAATCTCTGTAGAACAGCTCTAGCCCTATTTTCAGTCATGTGCCTCAACCTGCTCCAAAACATCAGGCAGGTCCCTTCTCATCTGCTAAAAACACATCTGTTTTCTCTGGCATTTCACACAGTGTGAGTTCATTTAGTATCATTTATTCTTTATGTGTTCCTGTGTTATTAATGCTTTTAATTAATTTTTCAGTATTATCAGTATTATTCAATGTGTTATTTTTCCCATTAATTTACTCTCAATGGTGTTATTGTTAAGCACTTTGATAACAGTTTTAGATGGGCTCTATAAATAAAGTTGACTTGACTGTTGCTGCCAGCAACAGTCATACAGACAACAAGAGTAAACAGATGTACTATTAATCTGCTGTATCCATCCGTTGTTCCAATTTATTGACCACAAATTCTGGGGGAGCTTCTATATTTCTAGCTTGGCTTAAAATATCGAACCAGTTCACAAGAGAGCAAATGAAGGTCCAGCATGGAGGAGCTGCCATGTATGAACTGACTTCAGATCGAAGCAATGGATTTCACATGATCAGTGTTAGTCCCGCCCACTGAGTTTGACGAGTGAGACTGACAATTTTCACAATTTCATGATGCCACTGGAGGGTAGAAGGTGACAAATTAAACAAAGAAATAAATCATGAAATAAATCATTTAAAAGGCACATTTCATCATGTAATGTGTATTTAATCATTTATTTGTGTATTTAAAGATTGAATGATGTACTTAATAATTAAATGACATATTTCATTATTATGTATGTATTTATTTAATGTTGTCAGGTCTGCTATCAGCTGCTGAGAGAAAGCACCATCTCTGGTCTCATCATCCCTGTACGCCCCACCCCCAGCGCACCATTCCTCCATCCATCCACCCCCACTACTTTCCATGTGTGTGCGCGCGCACACACACACACATCGGTACCGAGTACCGACCTGTAACAATGACCAAGGATTCCCCGGAGGAGGAGAGCTGCTCTGCGAGCAGAGGAGGAAAAAGAAAAGCGGTTGATGTCACCATGTTGACCTCCTCCATGGATCCCCTCAGAGCCGGTCGGAGCCGGACCAGCAGCCGGACCAGCAGCTGGACCGATGGCGCCCGGAGTGTCACCTCCTCTCTGGACACGAGCATGCAGACGCGGATCTTCAAGATCATCGTCATTGGGGACTCCAACGTGGGGAAGACCTGCCTCACCTTCCGCTTCACTGGCGGCAGCTTCCCCGACAAGACCGAGGCCACCATCGGCGTGGACTTCAGGGAGAAGGCAGTGGAGATCGAAGAGGAAACCATCAAGGTAAGAAGAAGCAGAGAGGCTGCTTGCTGTTGCTCTTCTTCCTGTTCTTCAGCTCAGAGGAGGACATGACGAGGCCTCCTCCCTGGTTTGTCGTCTCCCACATTCACGCCTCACATCAACAAACACAGCCCTCTGAGGTAAACACTGAAAGACAATTGAAAATCATCAGTTAGTAGATCTGTGGACCCAATGATCATAAGTCAGGCTCTGGATTTGCACAGCTAAACAGGTAATAAAGTTTTAATGTATTTTTATTTTTATAATGTTTTGCTAGTTTTTTGATACTTTGTTAAAAAAAAGAAAAAAAATCATTTGTTTTTTTCTCTCTTTTTGTTTTCTATTGTTTATTGTTTGTTTGTTTATTGTTTAATGAAATTCTACCACTGCTGTTCATTGTTCTTTAGTTTTAGCAGGTCGCTTTCGTAAATGAGCCCATGAGGTTCAAAAGATTTACCTGACTAAATAAAGGTTGAATGAATTTTTATTTATTTATTGTCTTTTTTGCATTAATTGGAAAACAAAAGTTTTTTTTTAAAGCCTAGTATCTTCATGTCTTTAACGTGTCTCCTCTTTTGAAAATATCAACGGGTCAATAGCTTTGGATGCAGAAAACTCATCTCTGATCCACCTCCAGAACAATCTGTGTTCTATATGTTTGTTCAAATTAAAATATAAATGTATAACAAAAGGCAGAAAAAGAAAAACTACATTAATAAAATAGTTCAGACCTTTAAAGTGGGAAACTGTCAAAACAATAACAATCAATGTTTTACCTGTTGTAGATATTTGTTTGTTTGTTTGTTTGTTTGTTTGTTTGTTTGTTTGTTTGTTTATTGTTTGCACAAAAAGAAACAACACACATTAAAGAAAAGTTAAAAAAGAAAATAAAATGTGCAGGAGAGGTCTTAAAAACCCTAATTGGTCTGACAAGCGCNCCCCCCCCCAAAAAAAAAATAAGAAGAAAATCATGAAAGCTTTATACATAAACTTACATCTTACTTTAAACACACACAATTACATACCAAAGCAAAAGATAATAGTTAGATGTGTTAGAAAATCTATAATGTTTGTTTAAACTTTCTTTTAAATACAGATAATGTTGTACATGTTTCACTTAATTGTTTTAAACTGTTCCACAGCACAACACCCTGATGCATGAATGAAAATTTAGCAACAGTGGTTCTACAGAAGGGGATATGTAAATCATACCTCCTTCTTGTAGAGTATGAATAATAATAAGAATTAAACTCAAAGAAATTATGAAAATATTTAGGTAAAGAAAGTGGAATACATATAACTTTATACATTAGGATTCCTGTTTGATACTTATTCACATCATAGATTGTAAGAATTTCTAATTTTTTAAAGAGAGGTGTGGATGGAGCTAAATATGGCGAGTTAGTGACAATTCTTACAAAAGACTTTTGAAGTTTATGTGTGGTGCACCTAAAGAATGTTACCACAGTATTTGGTTTTCTTATGAATGTAAGGTATTTCCATGTGCAGCTGATCCTATTTTCAAATATATGTTGTATTTTGTTTGCGGTTCGGCAAGTTAATGTGCCTGCATTTTTGTGGTGTTTTTCTGAGGAGCGGTGATGACGAGGCGGAACCTTTGTTTTGGGGGGGGTGCGTTGCTTCCAGGTTGGTTTCGGGGACGGACCAAGGCTTCACATGCTTTCTGGATCTAAACGGCGAAACAATGGTCGTCATCTTTGACTCCTAATTTTATTATTTTTCAGGTCAGTACATGGTGAAAACACATCACAACTACGATGTAAGATGTTTACCTCTTATGTGAACAGCACATATCACTGTGTGGCGGTTTCTGTGTAGTAGTTGCAAGTTTAAACAGTCACGTTAAATTTGGCAGGATGCCAGCTCGCGCTGGGAAGGTCTCGCGAGGGAAAGTGAATAGAAGGATGTGATATCTTACTAACTCCGGGTTTTGAGTTTCACTTTGTTTTGTTTGAATGATATTCAGACCAAGTGTGGGAACTGAGGTTAAAGGTGGAACAAGGTTAGATTCTGCATTTGTTTTGTAAGTCTTGTCATTTTATTTTTGATCGGTGTTCAGTTAAAGTCAGTGTATATTTTAATGCTTATATCAGTAAATATACAGCTAAGTGCAGTAGAGCCTTTGATCGGTGTTCAGTTAAAGTCAGTGTACATTGTAATGCTTATATCATTAAATATAGAGCTAGATGCAGTATGTGACATATTGTCTTCATCTAAGTGAAGGGTGAAAATGTGAAAAGGTTAATTACTGTAACACTGGTAAAAGAAGGAAACCAGGTTTGTAAATCATTAATACCGTACAGGTACACTGTAAAATATTGGTTTGTTAACAAATCCTATAAATAAACATGCTTTCTGGATCTAAACGGCGAAACAATGGTCGTCATCTTTGACTCCTAATTTTATTATTCTTCAGATGGTGTGTCATCACTGTTGCAGCAGTCCTGACACTCGGGACCTGTAACAGATTGTGGGGGCTCGTCCGGGATCAGCACGCCACACATCCATGGGCTACTGCTGATCCAATGATACCGACCACCAGGACCTCTCGTGCTACACGTTCTCAGTGCCAGGAGTGACCCAGTGTGCAGAGGTGAGGCCGGTAACCAGTGAAAAGGGTGTACCCGCCTACAGAGTGCAGCACTGTGGACTCAAGCGGCCGAGATCAGCAAGATGTCTTCCGGTGAGAGAAAACAACTTCTTTGGAGCATCAAGAAGAAGTTACACCAGCTAACAGGTAGTGAAGCCCACCTCATCGCAACTTCTCTTGGAGACGTTGAAGGACTGGACTCTAGTAAGTTGATTCAAGACGATGAAGAAAGTTGTGTTGAATATTTGACTACCTACCTGTCATGTTCAACAATCCTGGGTCGGGAGGACCAGGGTTTGCCATTATTAAAAAGACTAGAATGTATCATAGATGGGACTATGGTGAATCGTGGACAAACTACAGTGTCTTTTGAAGCTGAAGCAAGTACAAGTGAGCAGGCCATTCCCCGTGTTCAGCCACAAGGCGGCGATGGCGGCGCAGACCCACAGGGACTGAGTCCAACACCACCTCACACCAGCCAATCTCGCAACCAGCAGGTAACCTGGGCATCAGTTCCACCAGCTACAGGGGACCCACTTGTCCCGACCCTCCAACCCCATCAACCTCTGTGCCCACCCCAGTGGTCTGTCCCTCATTCAGAGAACGTTCCAAGTTACACTGGTGAGAGTATGATAGCCATGAAAGATTTACCACTGCTGTCCCGTAGAGAATTCAAAGTGCATGGTGGGATGATTAGTGACACGACATCAGAAATTGGGTACAACAGCATCTGTAAACAGATAGATGAGGGTCTCAGGGAGAATCACACTCCAAATGAGGTGATTAGAGGAGTGCTACGTCTTATTAAACCAGGTAACTTCAGAGATATGTTAACAATAAAAGACGATCTCACAGTTTCTGAGCTTAAAAGTTTCCTGCAGTCTCACTTAGGTGAGAAAAGCAGCACAGAACTCTTTCAAGATTTAATGTGTGCTAAGCAGTTTGAAAATGAGACGCCTCAGCAGTTTTTATATAGAATGATTGGACTGAAACAAAAGATCCGGTTCTCACTCAGACAACCAGACTCAGTCGTTAAGTACGATATATCCACAATTCAGTGTGTCTTTCTCAACACTATTTGCCAGGGCATAGGGGAGAAGTACGACAGTGTTCGCAGAGACCTCAAGACCCTCCTGGGTGACCCCACTGTCAGTGATGAGGCACTGCTTCGCCAAGTAATAAAGACCACGGCGGAGGAAAGCGAGCGGAAGCGTCGACTTGGCCGTAGTTCTACCATCAAAGTGAGTCATGCACACACAACAAACAGTGAGTTGAAAGAGCAAACAAAGGACGACGTGAAAGTAAATCAGATTAATAATGACTTCACACTTCAAAGACTCAGCGCCCAGGTGGAAGCACTGACACAAGCTATGGAAAACCTGAAAGCAAGGACAGTTCATGTTCCAGCACCAGAGCAGAGGAGCTCAAGACCCCAACCAGAGAGAAGATCTCAAAGAGAAAGAAAGAGCTGTCAGAACTGTGCTTCTCAAGTCAACCCGAACTGTAACCACTGCTTTGTCTGCGGAGAAGAAGGGCATCGTGCTGTAGGGTGCCTGAAGAAAACTAAGCCGTCGGGAAACTGGAGACGATCAGAGCAGGGGGACCACCTCTGATCGGCAAACCTCAGCAGTCCCACCCAAAGAAAAGGCCCAAAACCACTACTGACAGAGAGATGTTAGGTGCATGTTCGCAAGGAACTGACAAAGAAACACCACGTGGTCTAGTAGCTCCCCTAGTAGGTCGCCAGTCCCTTCTGAAATGTATGATGGCAGGTTACCTTGTAACGGTGGTATTAGACACGGGGGCGGGGGTAAGTCTTATAGATCAGGCATGGCTAAATAGATACTTACCCGGACAACAGATTAGATCCTTAAGTGAACTGATGGATGATGATCTTAATGTGAAGGCAGTCACGGGGGACTCAGTACCTTATGATGGGTGGGTGGAAGTTGTAGTCAACCTTGAGGGCAACGATGACCCAGACCTATCAATACGTGTACCCTTCCTTGTGAGCCGCCTTAAGATCGAGAGACCCATAGTAGGCTTTAATGTAATCCACGAGTTCATTAAAGACAATGGGGGGAACTACAAACTTATTGAGCTTATTGGTAGAGCCATGGGGACTGACATTTCTACTGTAAGCACCCTAGTAAGTTTCATCCAGACTAAAGAGCATCCTATACATGAGCCAGCTACTGTAAAAGTAGGGTTCAAAGGGGGAATAGTCTATCCTAATCAGGTGGCTTACATTAAGTGTAGAGTCCCAGACAGTATTAGCTCAACAGAGTCACTTGTGTTGTTTGAACCAGTACTAGATAATGCCCACCTTGAACAGCTTAGTGTTGGAGCGGGACTTTTACAGATAGAAAAGACAGAGAGGCCGTATATTAAAGTACAGGTGTCAAACTATTCCAGCCGGAGTGTGACACTACCCAGTTCAACAGTTTTGGGTTCTATTGAGCCTATTGCAAAAATAGTTGAGACTGACCAACCCAAAACCCCTTGTGAAACAGCACCAGTCTCCACCTGTATTGTTGACTCGGTGAGCAAGTCTAGTCAAGACCAGGAGCCATCCAATACTGCCCACTGGCACCCCCCAGTGGATATTAGCCACCTAACACCAGAACAACAAAAGGAAGTAGAGCAAATGTTATTTGAGGAATCAAATGCTTTTGCCCGAGATGATGGAGACATTGGAAATATTCCGAGTTTGAACATGACCATTAACCTGACAGACGACATCCCAGTCCAACGCACATACACATCCATCCCCAAGCCATTATACAAAGAGGTGAAAGAATACATCCAGGACTTACTGGCCAAAGGCTGGATAGTCAAGTCGAAATCACCCTTTGCTGCGCCTGTAGTGTGTGTGAGGAAACGGGATGGCACGCTAAGACTTTGCATTGACTACAGACAGTTGAATCAGAAGACCGTGCCTGACCGCCACCCGCTTCCGCGCATCCGGGACCTCCTGGACACGCTGGGCGGCCACAGCTGGTTCAGCATTCTGGACCAAGGTAAAGCTTACCACCAGGGGTATATGGCTGAGGGTTCACGCCATATGACTGCCTTCGTCTCACCCTGGGGGCTATATGAGTGGGTAAGGATTCCTTTTGGTCTCAGTAATGCCCCCGCTGCTTTTCAACGCAGTATGGAAGAAATGCTAGACACCCTACGTGATGATTGTTGTATTCCATATCTGGATGACATCCTTTGCTATTCAAAGGGGTTCACTGAACATGTTGAGGCGTTGCGCAAGGTCCTCAGAGCTCTTCAGCAACATGGGGTTAAGCTTCGCCCAACCAAATGTGAACTGTTCAAAGCAGAGGTCAGATATGTGGGTAGGCTGGTTTCAGAAAAGGGGGTCCGAATCGATCCAAAGGACTATGAAGCTGTCAAGTCACTCAGTCAGAAGACGCCAACGAACGTGGGTGAGTTAAGAAAACTGCTTGGGTTTTTAAGTTATTATCGGGCCTACATTCAAGATTTTTCCAGGATTGCTAAACCTTTGTACAGCCTCCTACAAGTCAAAGGGAGTCCTGAAAACACTCAGACCAAGCCCAAGAAAACCCGAAGTGCTCAGCTGCCCTCAAGGGCTCCTATCAGCTGGACAGGTGAGCACGACCACATCCTGAGGCAGCTCATTGACACTCTGTCCGACCCACCTGTGCTTGCCTACCCCGACTTCGAACTGCCCTTTGTTTTACATACTGACGCATGTGAGAAAGGGCTCGGGGCTGTGTTGTATCAGAGGCAGGGGGGAAAATTAAAAATCATAGCATATGGCTCAAGAACTCTGACCCCAGCTGAAAAAAACTATTGTTTACATTCCGGTAAGCTAGAGTTCCTAGCCCTTAAATGGGCCATTTGTGAGAAGTTCAGGGATTATTTATTTTATGCCCCAGAGTTCACAGTGTATACCGACAATAATCCCCTTACATATGTAATGAGCACTGCAAAGTTAAATGCGACAGGACATAGGTGGGTAGGAGAGCTTGCAGATTTCCGGTTTAACATCAAGTACCGACCTGGTAGAGTTAATGTGGACGCTGACACTTTGTCACGCCTTCCGCTGGACATTGATAGTTATGTTGGAGAATGTACAGAGGAGCTTAGCCGAGACATTGTTTGTGCAACATGGGAAGGGAGTGAGGTAGCAAAGAAGAGTGATGTTGCCTATGTAGCTGCCTTAAACCTGGCTCAAGACATTGGGTCGGACACTAGGCCAGACGCACCAGCCTTACCTAGCATTAGCCATGAAGAGCTAGTGAGAGCACAAAGACAAGACACGACAATTAAAGAACTCCTCAGGTTAAAAGAGACCAAACCCACACTAACTGACAGAGACAGACAAAATGCAGATGGGTTAGTGCGGAGGTTAATGCGTGAGTGGGGGAAACTTAAGATGGAGAATGAGCTACTTTACAGAGAAGCTGGGGGTAGAAAACAGCTTGTACTGCCTGCAGAGTACAGGCCCTTGGTGCTGAAACTCCTTCATAAGGACATGGGTCACCTCGGTGCTGAAAGAGTTATCAACCTGGCCCGAGATCGCTTCTACTGGCCCTTTATGAAGAAGGACATTGAAGCTTATGTGACGAGACAATGTCCCTGTATAAAACAAAAGAAACCCACCACACACGTCAGGGCACCCATGGGGAGCATCAGTTCCAGTGCACCCATGGAGCTAGTATCCATTGACTTTATGCATCTAGAAAAGAGCAGAGGTGGTTACGAATACATACTTGTTGCAGTTGACCACTTTACACGGTTCGCCCAGGCGTGGCCGACCAGAAACAAGTCAGCTAAAACTGCTGCGGAGAAACTATACAACGATTTTATTCCTCGTTTTGGGTACCCTGCTAGGCTACATCACGACCAGGGCCGTGAATTTGAAAACTCACTGTTTAGGGGACTACAGCAGCTGTCAGGTGTCAGTCACTCACGTACAACACCATACCACCCACAGGGAAACCCTGCCGAGCGATTTAATCGCACCTTACTACAAATGCTGAGAACTCTTGAGGAGGCAGAAAAGGATAACTGGAAAGACTTTCTGCCCCAAGTTGTCCATGCATATAATTGCACAAAACATGAGGCCACAGGGTTTGCCCCACATTTCTTAATGTTTGGACAGCATCCCCGCTTGCCCGTGGACCTCATGTTTGGACTCAACACAGAGGAGGACAGTGAAACACCATATGGATATGTACAAGAGTGGGCAAGGAGGATGAAAGAGGCTTATCGTATTGCTAACAACAACAGCCAGCAATCGAGCGCTCGTGGAAAGAAACACTATGACCAACATGTGAGAGGAGTTGTCTTGGAGCCTGGTGATCGAGTGTTAGTTCGCAACCTGAGAGAAAAGGGCGGACCCGGAAAGCTCAGGTCATATTGGGAGCAGACTGTGTACATTGTCAAAGAACAGATCAATGACAGCCCCATCTACAAAGTATGTCCTGAGAACAATGCCCAGAACACCAGGGTCCTCCACAGAAATCTGCTGCACCTGGTGAATGACTTACCTTTAACTGTTGATCACAGAAAAGATAAAGCACCCATCAGGAGCAGAGTCAGAGGCCACCGTGTCACTCCAAGCCAAAGTAATCGAGACAGCGACTCATCAGATTCTGAGAGTGACTCCAGGATGCGTTATTGGCTCAGAGTACCTGTGTCAACAAGACTACAGGAACCAGCCACCCAAACTCATCCAGTGTCAAGCCAAGTTGTCACACCCGTGGACCAACAGAGGGACTCTCAACTGAACACTGTAGATGAAAATTTTCAGCATCCAGCTGAAAATGAACTGGTCCAAAACGGTGAAACGGGCGATGCACAAAGAGAACAAGAACTGGGAAGAGACACTGAACAGGTTGAACCTGAAATTGAGCAAGAGGAGCGAGTACCAACTCAGGAGGAATTTCTCAGGAGGTCTACGCGAGCAAGGAGACCACCTCAGACATTCACCTACAACACTATGGGTCAGCCCTCCTATCAGCCACAAGGGGTCATAGGTCATGTTGGACTATGTGGGTTACAAGCTTCACCATTATGGGTAATGCAACCTGTGCAAGAGCAATTTTATACTCAACAGACTGTGCCTTATGCAACGACAATGCCTTTTGCAGTGCCTTATAATTTTGTGTACTGAGATGTGTACACTGAAGGGAAATGTTCTTTTGAGTGAGGTTCCTGTGACAAGAACCAAGTTGTTAATATTTTGTTGAAATGTTATCACTGGCGTTAAAGTGTCGGGAGCCATCTTTTAAGTTGGGGAGCGTGTGAAGCACCTAAAAATGTCACCACAATGTTTGGTTTTCTTATGAATGTAAAGTATTTCCATGTGCAACTGATCCTATTTTCAAATATATGTTATATTTTGTTTGCGGTTCGGCAAGTTAATATGCCTGCATTTTTATAGTGTTTTTCAGAGTCAGAGTCAGAGAGTCTTTATTGTCATTTGCACCGCATGTGGTACATGAGATGAAAACGAGATTATGTACACGAGGTCCCAGTTACATCCAACAACAAATGAAAGAGAAAAACAGTAATAACATCGAGAACTAACTAAGAAAAACATCAACTAGTAATACACTAAGCCTAATATAGTGGGAATAAACAGCAGCACGAACATGAGTTTGTATGAGCAGATGGTCACAGATGAACACAGATGAACACAGCAACAAGAAAACATATCAGCATCAGCATGATGTGATATTTTGCAGTGTTTATTTTAATTTTATTTTTATTTATTCATGAGTCTAACAGCCTCAGGGTAGAAGCTGTTCCTCAGTCTAGTGGTTCTACACTTGATGCTCCTCAACCTCCGTCCTGAGGGGAGTGGGGCAAAGAGTGAGTGTGCTGGATGAGTGAGGTCTTTCATGATACAGGTGGCTCTTTTCCTGCATCTAGAGGTGTAAATGTCTGTGATGGTGGGGAGACTGACTCCAACAGACTTCTGTGCAGCCTTCACCACTCTCTGCAGAGCTTTCCTCTCTTCAACTGTGCAGCCTCCATGCCACACGTTGATGCTGGAGCACAGGATGCTCTCCACTGCACACCTGTAGAACGAGGTGAGAACTGGGCTGCTCAGACCAGCTCGTCTCAGCCGTCTGAGGAAGTAGAGTCTCTGATGACCTTTCTTGATCAGGCTGGTGGTGTTGTTGCTCCAGCTGAGGTTATCATTCATGTGTACACCCAAGTATTTGTAGCTGGAGACCACTTCCACTGCAGACCCACCTATTATCAGTGGGGCATGGGTGTGTTTGTTCCTTCTGAAGTCCACAATCATCTCCTTTGTCTTCTTCACATTCATGTGAAGATTATTCTCTTTGCACCAGCTCTCCAGGTGTTCCACCTCCTGTCTGTAGCTGGACTCATCATTGTTTGTGATGCATCCCACCACCGCTGTATCATCTGCAAACTTAACAATATGACAGCCTGGAAGTGTGGCTGTACAATCATATGTGAGCAGAGTGAACAGAGGAGCGGTGATGACGAAGCGGAACCTTTGTTTTGGGGGGATGCGTTGCTTCCAGGTTGGTTTCGGGGACGGGCTTCCGGTTGGCTTCACATGCTTTCTGGATCTAAACGGCGAAACAATGGTCGTCATCTTTGACTCCTAATTTTATTATTCTTCAGGTCAGTACAATGGTGAAAACACATCACAACTATGATGTAAGATGTTTACCTCTTATGTGAACAGCACATATCACTGTGAGGCGGTTTCTGTGCAGTAGCTGCAAGTTTAAACAGTCACGTTAAATCTGGCAGGATGCCAGTCCGCGCTGGGAAGGTCTCGCGAGGGAAAGTGAATAGAAGGATTTGATATCTTACTAACTCCGGGTTTTGAGTTTCACTTTGTTTTGTTTGAATGATATTCAGACCAAGTGTGGGAACTGAGGTTAAAGGTGGAACAAGGTTAGATTCTGCATTTGTTTTGTAAGTCTTGTCATTTTATTTTTGATCGGTGTTCAGTTAAAGTCAGTGTACATTTTAATGCTTATATCATTAAAGATAGAGCTAGATGCAGTATGTGACATATTGTCTTCATCTAAGTGAAGGGTAAAAATGTGAAAAGGTTAATTACTGTAACACTGGTAAAAGAAGGAAACCAGGTTTGTAAATCATTAATACCGTACAGGTACACTGTAAAATATTGGTTTGTTAACAAATCCTATAAATAAACATGCTTTCTGGATCTAAACGGCGAAACAATGGTCGTCATCTTTGACTCCTAATTTTATTATTCTTCAGATGGTGTGTCATCGCTGTTGCAGCAGTCCTGACACTCGGGACCTGTAACATATACCTCACAGTCAATAGGAGCATGTAAATAGGCCATCCTAACATCCATTTGATGTAACTTTAGATCGTACTGAGCTGCCATTTGCATTAAACTGCGTACAGATGTCATACTTGCTGTTGGTGCGAATGTTTCTTTATAATCTGTACAGCTACTTGACTGTAACCTTTTGCTACATATCTGGCCTTATAGGTTTCAGTTCCATCTATGTTATTCTTAATTGTGAAGACCCATCTACCCCCCACTGCATTTTTATTTTCTGGCAGTCTGGTCAGTGTAAATGTTTTGTTCTCTGTTAAGGATTCCATCTCTTCTTTCATTGCTTCTATCCATTTTTCAGCTTTAGGTGAATTTATTGCTTCTCTGTAATTTTGTGGTGTACAAAACACTGAACGATAGCAATAGTCAACATTTATCTCTTCATCATCAGCACTCCCAGCCATACATTCGTAGTCTTTTAAATATGTTGGTGCTTTTCTTTCTCTTTCAGAACGTCGTCGACCAGGTTCATTCGACCAGGTTCATTTGCATTTTGTCCATCACTTGTGCTTTCTTCTTATGAAATAGGTTCAGATGAGACCTCTTGTGTTTCCTGTCTAACATTTGTGCTCTCTATACTCACTGCAGGTTCAGTAGAACTCCCATGTGCTCCCTGTGACACCTGGTGTTCTGCTCCTGACTTTGACTTAACAGGGATAGTTCTTTTATATCTAAAAAATCATCAAACATGTCAGGATCATCCTGAGTTTGCCATTCATTCATAGTTTGAGTTACAAATTTCACCAGTCGATGTTTGCAGATTTTTCCTGTGTTTGGATAATAGACTAAATACGCAGGGCTGTATTTATCATAACCCACAAAGATACCGTTATCACACCTCGGATCTAGCCTTTTCTTAATTTGTCTATATGCATATATAACACCATCATCCCCCAACAGCTCATCCATAAACTGGACAGTCTGGGGCTGAACACCTCAATGTGTAACTGGCTGCTAGACTTCCTGACCGGGAGACCACAGACAGTACGGATCGGGAGTAACACATCTAGCACCATCACATTGAACACAGGGGCCCCACAAGGATGTGTGCTGAGCCCCCTTCTATTCACCCTGCTAACACACGACTGCACACCATCGTACAGCTCCAACCACTTCATCAAGTTTGCGGACGACACAACAGTGGTAGGTCTCATCAGCAACAACGATGAGACGGACTACAGGAACGAGGTGAGCCGCTTGGCCTTGTGGTGCGGACACAACAATCTCACTCTCAACGTGGAGAAGACAAAGGAGATTGTCGTGGACTTCAGGAAGAGGGATGCACAACATGCCCCTCTGACCATCAACAGCACCGCAGTGGAGAGAGTGGACAGCACCAAGTTCCTGGGAGTGCACGTCTCAAAGGACCTGTCCTGGAGCAGGAACACTGCAGCACTGGCCAAGAAGGCTCACCAGCGCCTCTACTTTCTCCGCAAGCTGAAAAGGGCTGGAGCTTCAACCTCCATCATGTGCACCTTCTACAGGGGTGCCATAGAAAGTGTCCTGACCAGCTGCATCACTGTGTGGTTTGGTGCATGCACTGCATCATGCCGCAAGAGCCTCCAGCGCATCGTGAAAGCAGCTGAGAAGATCGTCGGCACCTCCTTGCCCTCACTGCAGGACTTACACAGCAAACACCTCACTCGGAAAGCCCACTGCATGGCAGGTGATCCCACACACTGTAAAGGATTATGAGGAGGTCAATATTAATACTGACCTCTTTACCTTAATTAATTTACTTATTCAGATTGAATAGTAATTTCACGGATTCTTTTCTTTTTCAGTTTACCCAATATTTCTGTGATCTTTACGATGGATAAATAAACAAAGCCATTAAGTGACACAGACGTTAACTTAGTTGGTATGCCAGGCGACACTACCATTTATTTAAAATAAATCACTAAATTAACACCATTACACTTGATTGATATGATTTCACTTTCTTTCAATTTAATACGTCAGCACACTTAAATTCAACACAACAGACTTCAATACTGGATGTTAACATATTTAGTCTGTGGGCTCTTTAGCTTAAAATAGTTTCCAGCTTAGAATTGAGGGAAAGGAGAGGAGGAAAGATTTAAGAAGAATTGGGAGGTTAAGAGAGGAAGTTTATCTTGCATTTATGAAACCAGATGACACTCTTCCATACGCGTCCAGCTAAGATATCATCACACCTCCAGCAAGCAAACAGCGGCTCCTTTACCTTAAGACGTCCGCCTCGGTTCTGGTAAAGAGCTGTGATCAGCCTTGGACTGACGAGTCGTCGGTCCCGCAAGTCCAAGCTGGACTCCACACGTGTTTACCTTGTCGGTGTCGGTGATACTCGCTTTCGTCGGCAGAAGCCGTGGCAGTCGTGGTTTTTGGCTCAAGATAACTTATTCCAGGAAGGAATAACAAAGTTTTGAGCTTACGCTCATTCGACGTGGACTCATAACAGCAGGTTATCAGTCCTTAGCTGAAGACGAAGGTCGTTAGCTCTTGACCAAACGTACCCCAGCTCTTTGGGAAAGGTTCACATCTCTTTGAAGTTCCCAGAAACTCTGAGGAACCTTCTGGTTCCTTCCAAACTCTTGCAGACTCTGAAGCGTTCAGCAAAACTTAGAACTTAAAAAAGGATCAAAGAGAGGAGTGAGGCTTGTCTCTTTTTCATTGGTTCGTGGACCAGTCGAGCAATTCACTTGCCGTTATCACGACCCAAGGTTACAGCCCGAGCAGAGGGAAATTGTTTAGGAAAAGACAGAGCAGGCTGGAGCCCTTTTCATGAGAAACAACGGATTACTGTCTTCTGACTTTCTAAACAAAACCGTCTGGTCTCTCTGACCCGAGACTTCAACTTTAACACAGCAGGAGTGACACAGTAATGTTTCTTACAGAATAACACAGCTTAAAAGCACACATCATGAAAATGACAAAAGTTATTCTTTTGATCACATTAGAATAAAATCAAAGATAGAAATAGTCTCTTTTGGTGACTATGTTCTCAGATTACAGCTAATGGAATGATTTTGTGGTAAATGTCTTGCTTTACTGAGAGGTCAGTAAAGGTCATCTCTGGAACAGTTCAAAAGTACACAGGTGTCTTAAAGTGGACATGGTCATGCCCACTACACACCCACTACACAGCCGCTTTAGACTGCTGCCATCATGGAGGAGACTGAGGAGTCTCCAGGCTCGAACCAGCAGACTGAGAGACAGCTCTGTTCATCAGGCAGTCAGGATGCTAAACACTCTGCCTGCTCTGCCTCCCCTCCCATTTGAACTGCCTTAACACAAAAAACTTTCTCACACATTACCACACAACACAAAGTTTTTAACACTGGACTCTGTGTCATCAAACGGGTTATTCACTAAACTCTCGGTCATGTGCTCATTCAGTTTGCACTACTTCTCATATTTGCACTAATGTTTGTATTACATTACTGCCTATAGTCATACTACTGTTTACATTCACTGTTTACATTTATTAATACTGTTTACATTTATTACTACTGCTTTACATTTATTACTACTGTTTACATTTACACTACTTTTATCTACACTACTGCAGATACATATACAGCATTCTCTGACTAGCCTTATCTAAGGATGCCAAATGTGCCTTATGTGCCTTACTTCATATGCCACTTTGCCTCTATACCAACATCAACTACCTCATACATATACTGTGTACATTAACTTATATGCTGCTGTGCCACTCTTTGCAAATGTCAACGCTAGAAACTTCAGTTTATTTTATAGATATACGTTTTTATACTTTTTATACTACTATGCAAAAACTCAGGACAGTATTACACTTTTATTATTTCATTTTATGCTTATGTTCATTGGGTGTTTGGTGTTTTAGGGGTGTTTGGTGTTTCAGTGTTGGTGTAAATTTTCATACTTTTATACTATTATGAAAAAACTCAGGACAGTGTTACACTTTTTTACTATTTTATGCTTATGTTTATTAAATGTTTTAGTGTTTAGTGTTTAGATGGTTACTGTTGCACCGAGGGACTGAGAGAAACGCAATTTCGGTCCTGTGTATGTCCTGTACATATTGCAGTTTTGACAATAAAGTTGACTTTGACTTTGACTTTTGACTTTGATGTCTATATGCATAACACACACCCCCAAATGCTTTCATTTTAGAAAGGTCAGGCACCTTTCCTGTCAGCAGGTAATATGGAGTCTGTTTCAAACGGTTGTTGAAACAACTGTTTCTAATTACTGCAGAAGCCATTACAGCATACGCCCACAACTCTTTAGGTAAATTACTTTCTATCAGCATGCATCTTGCCATTTCGAACAATGTTCTCCAGCTTCTTTCAGCTGTGCCATTCTGATGCGGTGAATAAGGTGCAGATGTCTCATGTCTGATAGAATTAGTACTCAATATAGACTGAAAGTCTTTTGATGTGAACTCTGTACCATTATCGGATCTAATGCATTTTATTTTGCCATAAGGGGCAACATCTGCAATAAACTTTTCGGTAACTCTGGCTGTGTCACTCTTAGCTTTAAGAAAATAAACAAATATTGTACCAGAATAGTCATCTGTAAATGCTATTGTGTATCTGAATCCGCCTTTTGCAGCAGGCTCAATTGGACCAGCTAAATCAGTATGGACTAATTCAAGAGCGTTTTCTGCTTTTGCATCAGCTTGTCTGTTTCTGCTTTGACAAAATTTACCCAAAATGCAAGTTTCACAGTCTAGGTTCGTTTTATCACCCTTCCCCTTAATTTCCATGCCTTTTACCACATTTTCTAATTTTAGCAGGTCTTGGAAATTACAGTGGCCTAGAATTTTATGCCACTCCTGAATATCATAACAACCTGAAATCACATTACTTTGTTCATCCTCATAATATTCATCATTTTTATTGTCATTGTCAAATGCGTCTAGATAATAAAGTCTGTTATAGACACTAAAGTCAAACCTTGTACCATCCTTGGTGATGAGTTGACTGCAATCTTGGTTGAAGTTGACTGAGGCTCCCTTGGACGTCGCCGCCTTCACAGAAAAGATGTCTTGTGGGTACGTTGGGACGTACAACGCCCGTTTGATCTCCACCTTCATCCTTCGTCCTTGTGTGTCCCGCAGCCAGACCTCCGCGTCACCGCTCTTCACCGCCACACCATTCGTCCTCGTCCCGTCAGCAAGTTCAATGAAGTGTTGTTCAGGATGGAACGTTTCATCCCAGCGTTTGAACATGTTAACATCAGTGATGATGTGTGAGGTCGCTCCGGTGTCCACCATCAGGCCTCTCTGTTTCCGTCCGCTGATCTGTACGTTGTTTGTCTTGAATGCGAATGAGTGATCATCCTCCACTTCATCGGTCGCTTGGTTCACATTTTCTATCTTCTTCCGCCAACAGTTACTCTCAGCATGACGTGGACTTTTACATACACGGCACCACTGTCGCTGAGTTTTATTCTTTGGACACTGCCTTGCTCAGTGTCCCCCCAGTCCACAGCTGTAACAGATGAGCTCCTCGTTTCCTCCTTGTCTTCGCACTGCTCCGCTCCTGTAGCCACTTGCTGTCATCACATCATCCTTGTCCACATTTGTATTAAAGTTTACAGTGCTTTCGTAGCTTCTCAGCTTCACTTTAAACTCAGCAAATGTTAGTTGGTCGTCGCTGCTCTGTGTGATGTGGACTACGAATGGTTTGTAAGGTTCTGGTAAACCTTTCAACACCATGGCAATCAGTAGTCTATCACTCAGTGTTTCTCCAGCGTTTCTCAGTGCAGTAATCGCAGTTTCAGCTCGTATGATAAAGTCTGTGACAGTCTCACTTGCCCTTTTTCTGGAGGGATATCAGTTCTGTATAGAGGCTGATTACTTGCGGTTTTCCTCTGCCCGCATAATGGTCTCGCAGGATTTGTAATGCTTTTCTGCCGTCGTCTGCTGCCTCTCTCATAATCAGAGACAAACTTTTGTCGTCGAGAAACTGTATTAGCTCTGCATAAGCCATCTCATTTTTCACTGCGTCATCCTCTTCTACCTCTGCATCTGGCTCGACTTTCAGAAGAATAGTATTTTTCAGACCTTGTAGGCGGAGGTGTCCCCAGGAACTTCATTTCCCACAGCTCGTAGTTCCGTTCGTCTCCGTCGAAGCACATTCTCTGCCAGCGACCTTCCATCTCCCTTCTGGGCCCATAACCTGTTCGGTTCGTCATCTCAGGGCAGGATAGGTCGGACAAAGAACTGTTCACGATTCAGCATTAGTTCAGGATGTTTATTACATGCAGGAAATCCATCAGGTACAGACACTTTGACCATCCACTCCAACTAACACAGCTGCGTCAACACCACGTCTTAAATAGTCCCATGTTGATGACGTACATGAAGAGCGCACAATAACCCACGTGACTAATCTTAACAATGCGGCGCTAGCATGCAGCGGCTAACGCACGGCTATTCGTATTTCCAGGATAGAAATGCCCATTAATGCACTAAATCACCAAACTGTTTTTGACAAACTAAAGTGATATCCTTCGGATTCAAAAGTCTTCTGCTTCCATTTTAAATGACAGACAGGAGGACAGTTATGATGGGTTTCTAGCTTCAGTGTTGTTGGAAGGTAGCAAAGGAGGACAAATATGCGTCATTTCTGGTCTTCCAGAAAATTACTACAGAAATCACTGCACTTTGGCATGTAGCAGAAAAAATGTAAAAAAACTATTTCTTTAAGCTACTGACTTGAAAAAAGCATACACAGTATGTTCATGTTTGTTGTTAAATGAAATTCTTGTTATATCGATTTTTTCAGATTTGATTTGATTTCTCCTTTAACTAAGTTACTTCCCCCAAGGACTAATCAGTAACTTAACTAAGTTACTTTTTCAATGTAACTATGCCATAAAACTGGTTGATCCACTATGAGAAGGTGCTATTTATAAGACCGAGCTGAATACAGCTCCTCAGACTGAAGAAGTCTTTTGGATGAAAGATAAAATATGTTGAAACATATGAAGACTGTTGTATCTTTACTCCAACAAAGTATATTTTAAAGATGAAAGAATAATCCACTCGGTTATGGAAAAAGAACGTGACTTTCACTTGTCTTACTGGTCTCAACATTACACACACAAATCAATATGCCGGGGATCACCTCTAGGTAACCCGGTAACTAGGGGAGTGGTTCCGCTGAAGTAAATAGGTCCGCTGTAATACACTACATGTAAGAGGAGGTGAAGAGACGACACAGGAGACAGGCTGCAGAACTTCACCTTTTAATCAACTCCTACTAAACTGGCGGGAACCCGCCCAACACTGCTTTATATACCCACATAACATCCGGTCCTCTGGACCTTTCACAATAAAAGCATCCTGTAATACATTCGGTCCACTGGGTGTGAGTAGAGCCCCCTAGTGGTCCACCACACACGCCCCCCCAGAACACCCAGTAAGGTCCATCACTAGTCCCGCATTTTAGGTTTGATCAAACGACCAGAACGGCTGAACCTGGGCCCTGCAGAACCAGTCTGATGAAGTGGAGGGCTACGAGGAGGGTCTGCAGAAGATTCGGGCTCCAATGGACGTTGAGAGTTTCCGGAAGAAGGACCGCCGTCCGTTAATAATGTGGATGGAGGTCTGCCTCTGCGAGGAGCTTGGGCCGTAACAACCTGATCATCTGACATAACATGAGCTGGTTTAAGCCTATCAATACAGACAGTCTCAGTACGACCCCCTAAATCCAAAATGAAATGTTTCGGACCTGGTTGAAGAACTCGAAACGGTCCATCATACAAAGGCTGTAGTGGTGTCCTGTGTGCATTGTGTTTGACAAAAACAAATTTAGAGGACTCCAGACTCTTAGGGACAAATGACTGCGGTAAACAATGGTGTACCGGACCGGGGACACGAAAAGGGGCCTCCTGAGGTGAAAGATGGAGCAACGGTGGAGCGAACTGTGGTGAGGGTACCTCAGGTAAAAACTCACCGGGGACGCGCACAGGCTGACCGTAAACCATTTCAGCCGGGGAAGAGCTCAGGTCTTCTTTGGTTGCGGTACGCAACCCCAACAAAACCCAGGGAAGGCGGTCAATCCAGTTGTCACCGGTCAATGCAGCACGAAGTGCAGCTTTCAATGACCTGTGAAACCGTTCACACAAACCATTAGCTTGGGGGTTGTAAGCGGTGGTCCTGTGAACGTTAGTCCCCAGACCCTTGGCCATGGTAGACCAAAGCTCCGAAACAAACTGCGGGCCCCTGTCCGATGTAATGTCTGAAGGGGGGCCGAAACGTGCAACCCAGGTAGACAAAAAGGCCCGGGCCACCACTGCAGATGTTGTGGACGTCAGAGGAACCACCTCTGGCCACCTGGTGGTCCGGTCTATCATAGTCAGCAGATGAGTAAAACCCTGTGATGGAGGCAGAGGGCCTACTAGGTCTACGTGCACATGATCAAACCGCCGACTTGGGATGGGGAAAGGTTCCAACGGTGCTTTGGTGTGCCTGTTGCTGCAGCCATACGCACCCTCTCGATCCCTCAGGTCATGTGATCAGCTGCTCCTGAGTGTCCCAAAGACAAAACGCAAGCTCAGAGGAGACCGTGCTTTTGCTGTGGCAGCTCCTAAACTGTGGAACAACCTTCCCTTGAACATCAGACTCTTCCCTGTCTGTTTTTAAATCTCTTCTTAAAACCCATCTCTTCTCCCTGGCCTATGACACCATCTGCGATGTTGACTTTTAATAATTTTAGTCGCTTGTTTTATCTGAGTGTATGATTCCACAACTTTTATTATGTGACTTTTATTTATTTTAATTATTTTATTACCTGATTGTGATTGTTTTGTTGTGTGTACAGCACTTTGGTCCTGTAGGTGTTTAAAGTGCTCTATAAATAAAGCTGGTATGGTATGGTATGGTATGGTATGGTATGTTGACCTTAGCACGCTGGCATGGAACACACGCTGCTGCCCACTCCTTAACTGCTTTACGCAGACCGGGCCAAACAAACTTTGAGCTGACCAGTTTCACAGAGGCTCTAACACCTGGGTGAGAAAGGGAATGTAAGGAGTCAAAAACGCGGCGTCGCCATGAAACTGGAACCAGGGGGCGGGGCCTGCCCGTAGATACGTCACAGAGCAGGAGAGGACCTCCGTCATTCACCCGCCTTTCCTCCAACTCGAGGCCTGTGGGGCCGGACTGGAGCTCGAGTATTTCTGCGTCGCTACGTTGGTCCGCAGCCATAGCAGAAAAATCGATGCCAACGTACACGGGAGCGATCAGCACCCGGGAGAGACAGTCAGCCACCACATTGGATTTTCCAGCCACATGCTGAATGTCTGTAGTAAATTCAGACACCGCTGCGAGGTGGCGTTGCTGGCGAGCAGACCAGGGGTCAGAAATTTTTGACATAGCAAACACCAGGGGTTTGTGGTCAACGTATGCAGTGAACTGGCGGCCTTCCAGGAAAAACCTGAAATGGCGTGTAGCCAGGTAAAGCGCCAGCAACTCTCTGTCAAAAACACTGTATTTCAGCTCATTGTCCCGCAGCGTACGGCTGAAAAATGCAAGCGGCTGCCAAACCCCGGAAACCTGCTGTTCTAACACAGCCCCCACCGCAACATCAGATGCGTCGGTTGTTAAAGCTATTTGCGCCGCTGGGGATGGATGGGCCAAAAGGGCAGCAGTGGCCAGTGCAGCTTTAGCATCACCAAATGCCTGTAGGCGTTCTGGTGTCCAGTCCACGCTGTCGTTGGGCTTTTTCTTTTTCAGCGCTCTATAGAGCGGACTCAGCAGTTGTGCTGCCCTGGGGAGGAAACGGTTATAGAAGTTAACCATTCCCAAAAACTCTTGTAGCGCTTTAACAGACTGGGGCTGTGGGAAATCTGACACCGCCTGCACTTTGTTTGGTAACGGGACGGCGCCACTTGCGGAAATGCGGTGGCCCAAAAAGTCAATGACTGGCAGCCCAAATTGGCATTTCGCTGTGTTTACAATCAGGCCATGTGCTGCCAGGCGCTGAAAAACCTCACGGAGGTGGGACAAGTGCTGCTCAGCCGAGCTGCTAGCCACCAGGATGTCGTCCAAGTACACAAATACGAAGGACAGACCCCTTAGGACTGAATCCATCAACCGCTGAAATGTTTGTGCTGCACCTTTAAGACCAAAAGGCATGCGCAAAAACTCAAACAGGCCGAAAGGCGTGATAACAGCGGTCTTAGGGACATCCTCCACATGCACAGGAACCTGGTGGTACCCCCGTACTAAATCTACTTTAGAAAAAATGGAGGTCCCAGCCAGGTGCACTGAAAAATCCTGGATGTGGGGGATGGGATAACGATCATTCTCTGTGATGTTATTGAGGCGGCGGAAATCTCCACATGGCCGCCATTTGCCATCTGCCTTGGGCACCATGTGGAGGGGGGAGGCCCACGGACTGTTTGAGCGCTGCACGATGCCTAAACGCTCCATGCTAGCAAACTCTTCCTGTGCGATTGCTAGCTTAGTAGCATCGAGGCGGCGTGCACGTGCGAACACCGGGGGCCCCGTTGTGGGAATATAATGTTCGACCCCATGTTTTGTGTTTGTGGTTGCAAAATCAGGAACAGTCAGCGAGGGAAACTCAGACAATAAACGTTGAAACACATTACCCGAAGCTAAAAAGTTAGCATGTATTAAAGGCCCAGCTCCTCGCGTCTTACAAGGCAGTGACGAAAAAGACACAGCGTCGATCAAACGTCTGTTAGCAATGTCAACAAGGAGCCCGTGAGCACAAAGAAAATCAGCCCCTAAAATAGGGACCGAGCTAGCAGCTACCACAAAGTTCCACCGGAAGTCCCGTTCATGGAAACGCACAGTCACCAACCTTTCGCCAAACGTCTTGACGGGAGAGCCATTCGCCGCGGTTAGCTGTGGCCCGCAGCCTTCAGCCAACCTGTCGGAGCCAGTCGGGGGGACGAGGCTCTTCTGCGACCCCGAGTCCACCAGGAACCGCCTCCCTGACTTCGAGTCCTCGATGAAAAGCAGCCTTTCCTTCTCGCCAACGGCTGCGACTGCTAGCGGCTGTTGGCGGTCTCGTTTCCCTGCGGCTTGAAGCTGCACGGCGGGACGCACCGTCGTGCTTTGGCGCCAAAACGCGCGTGGTAGAAACAAAGAACTGGACCTGCCCGCCTGCGGCTAGTGACTCCTGCCACCACCGCTGGCTCGTCCGGCGCTGTGTGCGTCGCTCGAAACTCGGGCGCTGCTGGAGATCCCGGGACCACCGCCTGTACCGCGAAGGTCCTCGTGGTTAGAATGATGCGGTCGGCTTCTTCGGCCAGCGAGCGGTAATCCTTCTCCTGCAGAAACGGGGAGTTGGCCAGGGCGGTTCGCACAGGAGCTGGAAGCTGGCGGAGGACGAGGTGGCGGAAGAGGAACTCGCAGTCGTCTGATCCCCGCAAGGACAACATGCTCTCCACGAGCTCGAGAGCTGTTCCGTCACCCAAACCGGAGAAGGAAAATAGTTTCTCAGCGCGCTCCGCCTCTGAGAGTGTGTAGCGCCGCAGAAGAAGCTTCTTGAGGGCGTCGTATTTTCCTTGTGCTGGAGGGTTTTGTAGTAGGCTCATTACCCGCTGGGTTGTCAGCGGATCCAGCGAAGCAACCACATGGTGGTATTTGGTGTCGTCAACAGAAATCCCGCGAAGAGCAAACTGTGATTCGATGTGGGCGAACCACGACTGAGGCGCGTGCAGCCAGAAGTCCGGGATTTTAACGGCCACCGAAAAAGCGTGCGGGGCCGCCTGTGTAGGTTCCACAGCAGTAGACAGCTGAAGAGAGCTGGCTGAAGCGTCAGATGTCGACATATTCAGTTCACGAGGGTCACCAGTGTAAGAGGAGGTGAAGAGACGACACAGGAGACAGGCTGCAGAACTTCACCTTTTAATCAACTCCTACTAAACTGGCGGGAACCCGCCCAACACTGCTTTATATACCCACATAACATCCGGTCCTCTGGACCTTTCACAATAAAAGCATCCTGTAATACATTCGGTCCACTGGGTGTGAGTAGAGCCCCCTAGTGGTTCACCACAAGATGTTCATTTGTTAGTTGTGTCTAATGCTCCTTTTTTTCTGTCAGACAACTTTTACTTAAATGTGTTTACTGCAGTTAAAATGACACATTGGTTTGTGTTAAATAAAAACTTTCACAGGTATAATCTTTCTTATTTTGCTTAATGTCATTTAACTCTGTAGGTCATCCCTGAAATTCTGACGCACAAAATCACAAGTCCAAGTGTGAACTGTGTCACAGAGTAAACACAATAAAAACATGTACAGTACTGTATTATCTGCAGCATTGTTCATTAAAATGACTCAACACTATTAATGTATTACAGAAAATATACATACAGTATGCACACTTATGATATTGTAGATCATTGGATTAGGTAATACATTCAGCAAGTACTTTTACTTTAATACTTTTTTTTTTT
>JBBPBX010026345.1:13616-38172 GCA_038048925.1 Garcialebias charrua | reverse complement strand
AGTATCACTCAGCCCTCTATGAATAACAACCATCAGGGTGCTAACGATCCATCGTTAGGCTGATGGTCCTCCTTGATCATGTGAGCAGCTGGTTTCGGCTGTCATCAGCCAACTGGTTGTGTAACACTGTGAGAGGGTGCTATTTATAAGACTGAGCTGAACACAGCACCTCAGACTGAGGAAGTCTTTCGGACGAAAGACGAAACGTTTCTACAATTTTTTTGCTTTGTTTGTTTTGTTTTTTGAATGTCCAGAGGACCAGACTTAGCTTTTTTAGATTTTTCTACCTGGATTATTGAGCATGCATCAGGGTAAGTTCACTTACAGAACTTTTCAACGACGCTCTGAGCCATAACCTGATGAGAACAGACGTGTCAACATGTGCTCTCTTTATTTTTTCCTCAGAACTTAACTGCAGTACTCAGAAGACACAGCAGATGGAAGCATGAGCCTTTCCCTTAATAACCAAACAAATTACTGTACTGTAATGCTTCATATTTCAACAATATTCACCTTAATAATCATAACTCAATGACTGAAGTAGAATCTGTTAATTACAGGGAAATCAATACCACAACAAATCAAGGACTGATTCTTTTTTATGGTCGTAGTTAGACTATTGTTGACTCAGTTGTGTCTTAAAACTTCAGAAATAAACACTTTCAGCTGCAAACTGCATCCAACAAAACTTTCCTGAACGTGTCTTGTGGTCGCTGCTGCTCTTACCTGTTCTGTGCAGGTGTATCTGAGGTTTCCAGGTGATGTCCAGCAGTCTGCGCTGACGATCGATCTCTTCCTCGTACTGGACGATGGTTTTTTCAAACTCTGTGAATATTTCTTCAGCAGCAGCAGTTAGTCGCTCGCTGATAAACTCTCTCAGAGACTGAACTGAAGACATTGTTGCTGCACACACTCAAACATTCACCTCTCACACAAACACACACATGAACAGCCACAAACACAGAGCTAACTATGCTAACGTTGATAGCACTTTGTTGACTTCCGCTGGTGTCACACTGTGAAGCTCCGGCAGAAACTGCAACTGTTGAAATGAAAACACAATGAGTTGGCACGAAACTTGTAAATCATGTCCTACCTGATTTCACTTTTTAACAGCATAGTTTATCTGCAGCTTGTTGATTAAAAACTTGATACTGATTCTACAGTAAAAACATCGAGAGGACGCTGTCATTTTCCAAAAACTGGGTCATGTTCCACTGCCTCTAAAAACTGCCATCATTAGGCCTCTTCTGAAAAAATCTAATTTGGATCCCGACATTTTTTCTAATTACCGCCCAATTTCACACCTCCCTTTTCTGTCTAAAGTGCTGGAAAAAGCTGTTGCTGCTCAGCTGCAGGACCACCTACAACAACACTCCCTGTATGAGAAGTTCCAGTCTGGATTCAGGGCAGCTCACAGTACTGAGACTGCATTGCTGAGAGTTACCAATGATGTCCTCATGGCTGCTGACACTGGCTCTCCCTCCATCCTTGTCCTCCTTGACCTCACTGCGGCTTTTCCTCCTCCACCGTCTTCATGTGGAGGTCGGTCTCTGACGACACCGTCCTGGACTGGTTCAAATCTTTCCTCTCCAATAGGCTGGAATGTGTTAGTCTTGGCAACGCCACGTCCCAGACAGTCTGTGTCTCCTGTGGTGTCCCTCAGGGGTCGGTTCTGGGGCCCCTGCTGTTTTCCCTTTACATGCTGCCTTTAGGTCAAATTATTAATCAGTTCAACATTTCTTTTCACTGTTATGCCGACGATACACAGCTTTACATCAGGACTGGAGCATCCTCATCTTCCACCTTGTCATCTCCATCTTCACTCACTGCCCTCTCTGCCTGCCTGGAGGCAATTAGGGCATGGATGAATCAGAACTTTCTTCAATTAAACTGCTCCAAGACTGAGGCCATACTGATTGGCACCCCTCACCAGGTACAAACATCTCCTATAACAACACTTTCCTTTTCTGGACAAGACATCCCCCTCTCCACCTCTGTTACTAATCTTGGAATAAAAATGGACTCCAATCTTACATTTGAAAATCACATTAAGCTTCTGTTTAAAACTTGCTTCTTCCATCTTCGAAACATCTCCAGACTTCGCCCATCCCTAACTTTTTCCGATGCTGAGAAGCTCGTCCATGCTTTTGTCTCCTCCAGGCTCGACTACTGCAACTCCGTTTATTGGAATCCCTGCAAAAAACCTACAGAAACTTCAATATATTCAAAACAGTGCAGCAAGGATCTTGTTGAGAGTTCGTAAATTTGAACATATTACGCCCATTCTCCATAACCTTCATTGGCTTCCTGTCGCCTACAGAATTCAGTACAAAACTGCTCTCATTACACATCAATGCTTACATGGAGCTTCACCAGATTATCTGAAGGATATTCTTATTCCATACTCATCCACCCGGTCGCTGCGGTCACAGAACAGTAATCTCCTTCACGTTCCGAGAACCAAATTAAGGACCATGGGAGACCGGGCTTTCAGTGTGGCTGCCCCCGCCTGTGGAACTCTCTTCCTGACTGTCTGAGAGCCCCACAGTCTGTGGTTGACTTTAAGAGCGGCTTGAAGACCTTTCTTTTCAACCGAGCATACTCTACCTCCTCATGATTCTACTTTTGATCTTAGCTGATACTGTTATTGATTTTACTTGTTTTATTACTCGTTTTATTGATATTTAATTCTGTTGCACCTTAGCACTTTGAGATTTTCATTAATGAAAAGTGCGTTATAAATTGAATTCATTATTATTATTATTATTAGTTCTTTCTGATACTAAACATAAAATAAACATATTCAAAGAAACATTTAACTACTCTAAAAAAAATAATAAAAACACTCATGAAATAAAATACAACACTTGCATCTTGTGTTTTTTCCCACCTAAATACAACATTTATGTTGCATTTTAGGGAAATAATAGCCTAATAATAAAGTGCTATGTATTGTCATTATTGCATGCTCCCATACAAAGTCAAAATTGGCTCTGTGCATTTAACCCATGGCACCTGGGATACACCCAGGTGGAGAAGGGCAGCTCTGTTAGCGCCGGGGGAGCAATTTGGGTTTGGGTGTCCTGCTCAGAGACACCACAAGATTCATTCATTCATTCAACCTTTATTTATACAGGCTAGCCTCGTTGAGTCACGGGGACTCATTTACAAGAGGGACCTGTCTCACTCACACCAAACAACCATCCACTCTCACACTCACACCTAGGGTCAATTTAGAGTCACCAATCAGCCTAACAAGCATGTTTTTTGGTCTGTGGGAGGAAACCGGAGTACCCGGAGGAAACCCACGCATGCACGGGGAGAACATGCAAACTCCACCCAGAAAGGGTGGAGAAAGATGTGCAGTGACCGGAGATCGAGTCCCAGGACCTTCAGGTCCCGAGTTGGCTGCCCTGCCCCTACACCATCTTGGCCCCCGATGCAACATAAATGTAGCAATAAATGCAACATAATGTTAGTTCTGCATTTTTGTCCTTGATCTTTTGAAGGACGAAATGTCTCAATAAAAGAAACCATCCAGATGACCAGGCTGAACATTGTTGCAACATTTACGTGTTTTATTACAATTGTTGCAATAACTAACATCTTCCATCTGTGAAAATTCACCCAGCTTAAACTGTGTAACAGCAACTGAATTTCAAGAACCAAATCTAGAAGATCTTCCTCAGTTTCAGTTAGTCCTAAAGACTTGTTAGTGGTCATCTAGCCTGGTTAAAACCAGACCCTTGTCCTTCACTTCGCTTTGGACTAGGGTCTGGGACTTCTCTCATAGACAAGGATTTCTCCGGTAGATTTTTGACCGGACCAATCAGAGAACAGAAGGCAGAGTTTTGTTAGTTTAGCCTGGCGAGGTCCAGGCTATTCAGATAAATAGCTCAGAAACCACTCGGTGGATATTTTTTCTGCTACCAGTGTGTAATTATATGGCTCTAATTTACTGACTGTTGGCCTAGATTAAACATTTGAGATAAAATTCGATTTTTTATCATTTATTTTCGTAGCGCACCCGAGGCTGTTTGGAAAATGTCAAACCGAAACTATTTAAATCCAGCAGATTTGACCATTTCGTGAATTGATTTAGGAACTGTTAAGCTCAGGAACACTTCTGATATAACGTCAGCTAAGAAATATATTTTTTCTCAGCAGAGAAATAATAGTTTTTTACCTTGTTTTCATGAAAATTCCTTCGTGGCAGCAGCCATTTTAACTGACGTCAGTCGACGTCGTTCAAAACTCCGCCTTCTGTTCTCTGATTGGTCCGGTAATCCGCCTTCTGTTCTTTGATTGGTCCATTCAAAAATCTACCAGAGAAATCCTTGTCTATGAGAGAAGTCCCAGACCCTAGTCCAAAGCGAAGTGAAGGACAAGGGTCTGGTTTTAACCAGGCTAGTGGTCATCTAAAACCCTGATTTAAAACCTGCAACCAGAAACAGGTACAGAAGTGAGATTTAGAAAACTTTATACTTCACAAGCCTATTTATTAAAGTATGTTTGGCATGTACAAAATAATTAACGGGCAGAAAACCATTGGAATATAAATGACATTTAATTAAATGTACAGTTTACAGCAGCCTTTTATTTGTTACAGAAACTAAAGAAAGTAAAAAAAAAAATCCCATTCAACCTTTATTTATACAGATTAATCACATTGAGCATCAGGGACTCATTTAAGGAGATACCTGATTGTAGCAAAGAGTGATGACAACAGTGGACAACAAAGACAATTATAGACAATCATAAAGATCAAAGTCAAAGTCAACTTTATTGTCAGAACTGCAATATGTACAGGACATACACAGGATTGAAATTGCGTTTCTCTCAGTCCCTCGGTGCAACAGTAACCATTTAAACACTAAAACACTGAAACATTTAATAAACATAAGCATAAAATAGTAAAAGTGTAACACTGTCCTGAGTTTTTGCATAGTAGTATAAAAGTATGAAAATTTACACCAACACTAAAACACTAAACATTTAATGAACATAAGCATAAAATGAAATAATAAAAGTGTAATACTGTCCTGAGTTTTTGCATAGTAGTATAAAAAAGTATAAAAAGTATATCTATAAAATAAACTGAAGGTTCTAGCATTGACATTTGCAAAGAGTGGCAAAGCAGCATATGAGTTAATGTACACAGTATATGTATGAGGTAGTTGATGTTGGTATAGAGGCAAAGTGGCATATGCAGTAAGGCACATTGGGCATCCTTAAATAAGGCTGGTCAGAGAATACTGTATATGTATCAGCAGTAGTGTAGATATAAAAGTAGCCGTATTCGTCGGTGTATAATACGCACTTTTATTGCTCATTTGAATATCCTGCGTATTATACACCGAAGCGTATTTTCTATGGATTTTTTCCCATATTTTTAGACCCATTTTTGGCTCTGATATCGCCATTTTTCATTTTGGCCAAAAATGGTGCAGTACCAGTTTCGGCCGCTATGGGCGCTAATGCGCCCTGTAGTCTGTTTACCTGCAGACTGTACCAAAAATGGTCCAGTACCAGTTTTGGCCGATATGGGCAGCAGCAGAGGACTCAGAGAGCGAAGAGGAAGAGGGCCACTTCCAGACGTTTCTAGCTCATGTGTCCGAAAAAAGCCTCCTCTGGTCGGACTGACTCTGTCGCTGCCCGCTCCCTGCTCTGGATGTAGCTGCTATTAGCTGTGAGGTTCGCTGTTTTTGTTTGCAAGATACCACTCATAAACCACACCGCAGATTTTTAAATCCAGCTGATTTCACATTTGGTTAAGCTAAGGAGACCGTTTGCTATAAAGTCAGGTAAGAAATATATTTTTTAAGCGTTTGTTTAGCTAAATTTAAAGAAATAAATCGGCAAACTATTTTTTTTAAATCCAGCTCAGACCAGCTGATTTCACATTTAGTTAAGCTCAGGAGACCGTTTGCTATAAAGTCAGCTAATAATTTTTTAGGTGTTTCTGTACGGTAGTTTTCTTTTAATTAAATTCAGCTCTTGCTGCGCAGCAAACCGTTTCTGGGTGCGCGCATCGTGTTGTTTACGTTCAAAATTCAGCTAATTTGTAATCATTTATTAACAAAAATTAAACCGAGACACGTTAACATATATATTCAGCTAACAAATTTTTTTTTTTAGGTGTTTCTGTACGGTAGTTTTATTTTAATTAATTTCAGCTCTCGCTCCAAACCGGGCCTGTGGGCATGTTGTGTGTGTGTGTGCATCGTGTTGTTTACATTTTAAATTCAGCTGATTTGTAATAATGTATTAACAAAAATTAAACAGAGACACGTTAATATATTCAGCTAACAAATATATTTTAGGCGTTTCTGTAGTTAAATTTTAATTAAATTCAGCTCGCGCTGCACAATGGACCGCATTTCCGGGTTGTCTCATCGGTGACGCGTAACGTCAGCGGTGGATGACGCGTTACGTCGGAGTCGGGGAGGGTTTGGCGCCATCTAGTGGCCATAAAAAGACTGTCACGGCAGCGCGTATTATACACCGAAGCGTATTATGTACGTTTTTTTCTGATTTATTTCCAAAAATTGGACAAAGCGTATTATACACAGGAGCGTATTGTACACCGGTGAATACGGTAGTGTAAATGTAAACAGTAGTAATAAATGTAAACAGTAGTAATAAATGTAAACAGTAGTATGACTATAGGCAGTGATGTAATACAAACAGTGCAAATATGAGAAGTAGTGCAAACTGAATGAGCACATGACCGAGAGTTTAGTGAATAACCCGTTTGATGACACAGAGTCCAGTGTTAAAATCTTTGTGTTGTGTGGTAATGTGTGAGAAAGTTTTTTGTGTTAAGGCAGTTCAAATGGGAGGGGAGGCAGAGCAGGCAGAGTGTTTAGCATCCTGACTGCCTGATGAACAGAGCTGTCTCTCAGTCTGCTGGTTCGAGCCTGGAGACTCCTCAGTCTCCTCCCTGATGGCAGCAGTCTGAAGCAGCTGTGTAGTGGGTGTGTGGGATCACCTGCCATGCAGAGGGCTTTTCCAGTGAGGCGGTTGCTGTGTAAGTCCTGCAGTGAGGGGAAGGAGGTGCTGACGATCTTCTCAGCTGCTCTCACGATGCGCTGGAGGCTCTTGCGGCAGGATGCAGTACATGCACCATTCATTCATTCAACCTTTATTTAGTCAGGTAAATCTTTTGAACCTCGTGGGCTCATTTACGAAAGCGACCTGCTAAAACTAAAGAACAATGAACAGCAATGGTAGAATTTCCATAAACAACAAACAATAAAAAATAGAAAACAATAGAGAGGGAAAAAAAATAATTATTTTTTATTTTTTAACAAAGTATCAAAAAACTAGCAAAACATTATAAGGTAGACATATAAAATCAAAGACAGGAACAAATCTGCATTGGTTTTTGCCAGGATTCCAACAGATTCTGAAAACCATTTAGAGAAGTCAAGGTCGAGAGCTTCAGATCTTTTTGTAAGATATTCCATGAAGCAGGAGCGGAGTAGGAGAAGGCCCTTTTTCCAAGTTCAGTCCTCACTGACGGAACACTGCAGGTAATCATGTCCTGAGAGCGCACGCTGTAGCTGCACTCACGCAAAGACATGTAGGAGGAGATGTATGAGGGCAGCAGACCAAGAAGTGATTTAAAGATGAAAATGTACCAGTGGAAGAGTCTGCGTGAGGTTAATGATGTCCAGTTAACCAGTGAATACAGGGTGCAGTGGTGGGTACGATAATCACAACCAGTTATGAATCTTAGTGCACCATGATAGACAACATCCAACATCCGCAGGGTGCTTGTAGGAGCATTCATGTAGAGAATGTCACCGTAATCAATGGAGGGAAGGAAAGTCACAGATACAAGGCGTTTCCTAACATTCAGTGTTAGACATGATCTGTTTCTGAAAAAGAAACCCAGTTTAACTTTCAGTTTCTTCACTAGGTTTTCCACGTGGAGTTTAAAAGAGAGATGTGAATCGATCAGGATACCCAGATATTTATAGGAATCAACAAACTCAATAGGGACACCATTTGAAGATAAAATCAGAGGAGGATCTGCTGGAACCGCCTTCCTATTTGAAAAAAACATCCCTTTTGTTTTATCAGCATTTAGGACAAGTTTGAGACGGAACAAATCTGACTGGATGATGTCAAAAGCGGATTGCAGTAACTGGAAAGCCTTAGCTACTGTTTTAGCTCGGCAATAAACAACTGTATCATCAGCATAGAAATGTAAGGATGCATCAGGGATGCAGTGACCTACATTAGCTATGTAGATTGTAAAGAGAGTGGGTCCTAAAACTGAGCCTTGTGGTACACCATTTTTAACTGTTAAATAGCTGGAAGAAGTACCGTTATGTTGAACACATTGCCTCCGATTGGAAAGATAGTTAGAAAACCAACCGATGGTGTGATCAGAGAAACCGATTTCTGAGAGCTTATGACACAGGATGTTATGATCCACAGTGTCAAAAGCTTTAGACAGGTCTAAGAAAAGTGCAGCACAATAGTCCTTAGCATCCAATGCTTCAACAACATCATTCAGAACCTTCAGAGAAGCAGTTGTTGTGCTGTGTTTTTTCCTGAAACCAGATTGATGAAGAGGTAAGATGTTAAATGAGTCCAGATAGTTTTTGATCTGAGAGTTTATCAGTTTTTCTAGAACCTTGGCTAAGATGCAGAGTTTAGAGATCGGTCGATAATTGTTCAATGAGGTGGGGTCACCTCCCTTCAGCAAAGGAAGAACAAAGGCTGTTTTCCAAGCATCCGGAATGGTGTTTTGGCTTATGGACAGATTAAAGATGTGGGTCACAGGGACTGTGATGATATGAGCAGCCAGCCTTAAGAAATAAGGTGGAAGTTCATCTGGACCTGCAGATTTTTTAGGATCAAGATCATTTAACAGTTTATTTACCTCACTGACTGAGAACGGAGAAAAAGAGAAGGTGTGATTAACAGATGGTTGACTTGTAGGAGGGATTTGATTTGTAGAAGTTTGATTATTAGATAAAGTGGCTGATTTTCCGTTTGTAACTGTGTCAAATAATGAACTAGAAGCAACAAAATGTTTATTGAAACAGTTCAGGATCTCGTGCTTATTTGACACAGGAACAGAGTCAACAAGAAATTGTGATGGGAGGTCAGATGATTGGGGGGTGCCTGAGAGAGATTTGATGGTTTTCCAGAATTCTGAGATAAGAAGTAGTTACGTTTTGCGGCTTTGATGGCAGTTGTGCATTTATTCCTTAGCTGCCGAAATTTCAACCAATCAGTGTCCGAGTGTGATTTTCTTGCTGCGACCCAAAGATGACCTCTCCAGTGCAGGAGATCAGCTAGATCAGGAGTAAACCAGGGGCTGTCACGGCTCTTTATCCTGAACTGCCAGAAAGGTGCGTGTTTGTTTACAAAGTAAATGAAACTTTCATGAAAATAGTTCCAAGCGGTGTTCACGTCATTGATTTGTAGGATACGTTGCCACTCATTGATTTGTAGGATACGTTGCCACTCAAAGAGGGATAGATCCCAAAGGAATGACTGTTGACTGAAACGTTTCAAATCCCTTTTTTGAATTATTCTGGGCTTAGCAGGTAGAAGTTTAGTAGATCTAAGAGCTGCTATTATGGAATGATCACTCAAAACGTTGGCAAATACACCTATACCAGGAAATTTGTGAGGTGCATTTGTGAAAAACAGATCTAAGATAGAAGATGGAAGAAACCACACCAAACCACACAGTGAATGCAGCTGGTCAGGACACTTTCTATGGCACCTCTGTAGAAGGTGCACATGATGGGGGTTGAAGCTCCAGCCCTTTTCAGCTTGCGGAGAAAGTAGAGATGCTGGTGAGCCTTCTTGGCCAGTGAAGATGCGTACAAATTGAGAATATCAAGTAAAACAAAAATGGTGTTTAAAAATGAAACAAAAAATACAGGTACAGCAATGTAGAAAAATAAAAACAGGAACATGTGGGCACTGGTCTTTGCCAGGAACTTAGTAGATGTATGAAGCCACATAGAGGAGTCATGATGGAGAGCTTCAGATCTTTTTGCTAAATATTCCAGGAAGTAGGAGCAGAGCAGAAGAAGGCCCTTTTGCCTAGTTCAGTCCTCACTGAGGGAACACTGCCGGTAATAAAGTCCTTGATTTGTTAAGGTGGTTTCTGACATGAAAATGATTACTTATAAAGTCAATTTAATATTTTCTGGAACACTCCCAAGCAAGCAAAGTGATCTCAATTTGGAAAAACAAGAAGATTTCTGATAGACAAAGAAACATGTTCAGACCAAGAACATCTGAAAAACAAAGTTTTTAAAGTCTAAAACAACTCAAATGTTCTGAAGCAAAACAGGCGTCCAAGAAAAATGCATAATGTGAATTTTAACTTACATCAGAACTTCAGCATCAGGTATTTTTATAACATTTTCTAAAAGTCAGAAACAAAAAAATAAAGATTAAAAACTGGACAAAATCTAAATAAGGGTTTTCTAATCTGTTGTGGTGTTGCCAATATGTAAGAGTAGAATCAGACCACTGCAGACGTAGCTCCGTTACGAACACCAACACTTCTCAACTTCTTCTTCTCTCCTCTCCACATCCTGTTCTCTCCCTACTCGGAGGTTCCCCTGCTGTCAGTCTTATGCAATTGCAGGACACAACATTTTCCCTTTTCCTGAAACAATTACTTACATGTAATTTTGTACAGTATACTTGACAGCAGAAAATCAAAGTAATCAAATTATTATTTCTGTAAGCCAACAGTAATAAAATAAAATAAATAATATGAAAGTTTACCCTTTTAAGGGCCCGGAGATCACGAGCATCCAGTAGAGTTTTACGGCCTTGACCCTTACGCACAGCGATTGTTCCAGATTCTCTGAATCTTTTGATGATGTTATGCACAGTTAATGATGATAACTTAAGTCTTTGCTATTTTACGCTTTTACGCCATTCTGGTATTGCTGCACTTTCTGCGCAACAATGGTGGAATTGGTGATCCTCTTACCATCTTGGCTTAGAGACACTGACACTCTGAGCTCTTTTTATACCCTAGCATGTTGTCATTTGACCTAATTAGTGTTCATTGGTCTTCCAGCTGTTCATATGCTCAATTTCCTTTTTCCAGCCACTTATTGCTACTTGTCCCAACTTTTTGGGGATTTGTTGACACTGTGAAATTTTGAATAAACATATTTTTTCTTTAAAATGTTACATTTACTCAGATTAAACGTTTTATTTAATATAAAATTTGTTCATTTTTTAAAATACAAAACAATCCCATAAATGATAACATACAAAATACAAAAAATGAAAGGTAGCAGAAAGAAGAAAAAAATCTTATTATATCTGCCCCTTTTTTCCAAACAATCAGTTCATTCAATAATAATCTTCCAGTAACAGTACAAACTGAATAACTCTTTCAAATTTTTCTAACTAATACAATACACATTACGCTACTTCATATATTTTTTTAACAAATCAGTTTTGATCATTTTCTTAAATGTACACATTGACTTGGCATTTTTCATTCTCCAAACCATTCCATAATCCAATTCCCTGGATTGATGTAGTAGACCGTCCCTTCAAACTAGTTCTGAATTTTGGTTTGACAAATATCTCTGTCCACTTAAGATTATAACAACTTTGTCTTTTAAAAAAATGCATTTGGATATTTAAAGGTAATGCCCTATACATAACTGATAACGTATTATAATCTACCAAATCATAGAACTTCAATAACTTCAGTTGATAAAATAATATACTTGATGGATGACAGTAATACTCTCTAGTGATAATTCTTACAGCTTTTCTGTAAAATAAAAATAGGCTTTGTAATTGTTTTACACACTTTCCCCCAAACATCAATACAATAGATTAAAGCTGCTGTATGTAAGTTATTTTTTAAACATATTTCTTCACTCTGCCACTATCTCTTGATATAGGCTATTGATGTTTGACAGGTAATATCTGAAAAAACTATAGTCCTCTGGCGTCTCCCGGTGGTAATAAAAGCATTTATAAAAACCAGCGCGCACCGAGGTTAACCAGCCAATAAAAACAGCCAGCCAATAAAAACAGAGAGCTTCTAACTTCTCACCCCCTAACCCACGCCCCCCCAACCCACGCCCCCGCCTGTCAACCCTGCTGCGGCCGCGCAGGTTCTCGTTGAAATAATTGCAAAGCGATGCAAAACTGTTTTGTATGTGACACAAATGTATTAAATATCCCTTCTTCATCCCTGCTCTGGACTTTTTTTTTGTCAAAAGTCAAGTGATCGCTTCTTCCTCCAGACCTTGACTGACAGAAATGAGGAAGTCACGAGCGAATTAAATCATGTCCAACGTGGCTGCGTGAAGCTCTGCTGATTTCAGGGTGTTTTTGTGTTGCTGGACCAGTGCTCCATGTTTTTATTTTATTTTTTAGAACGTTTTATTAACATATAATCACAGAACTTTGCAGCGCCTGAGACAAGATGTAGTGGAGGCGGAGCATTCCAGGCTGCAGCGCGAGCGAGGTGGAGCTGAGTCATATATGGCTCCGAGTGAGGAGGGACCAGAAACGTGTCTCTGTTCAAAATTTTTCTAAGTGCCAGCGTATTACAGAAACTGCAGACGGCACCTTTAAGTGTGGAACAATGATTGTGTTATACAACAAATACAGAGCTTTATCGTTTAATAAGTCCCTGACTTTATACAGTACTGCAATGGATTTAGCTATTTTTATTCTTACAGAATTTATGTGTTGTTTCCATGTAAGTTTGTCATCAACGATAACACCCTTATACTTCACCTCACTCACTCTACAAATCTCAACACCCTCAATTTTAAATGGAACATCAACAATTTTCTTTTTATCGATTATCATGTAGTTAGTTTTACCTAGATTTAATAATAATTTATTGAGTTTAAACCAAGTTTGTATTTTGACAAATTCTGTCTTTATCAACTCCAACATCTGTTCTATATTGTCAAGTTATCTTCTTAAACTGTGCGGCTTCCCCACTTGAGAAGGGATGGATAAATGCATGCAAACTTGATTTAACAGGGTCTTACTCAAAGGACCAAGCAATTTTCTTCTTTTTGACCACCATTTATTTATTAGTGTCAAGAAATGCTCCTATTTGGTCCAGAAGCAGGTTAAAAACCTTTAAACAAACCCAAAGGAACATACAATTACTTCTAAATACATTTTTACATAAATTATATTCACTAAATTACACAGAAACTAAATTATATAAATTACATAAATAATACTGAGCAACCCATCATGAATTAAACTCAAAGTAGTCCAAATTAAATGAACCAGTAACTACTTAAACTTTAGTAACTTTAAACTTTAAAGCGCATTTCAAGTTAATATTTCCTTCTACACCTTCTACATAACATTTACATTTATTAAACATCTACTTTTTAATGTTAATCATAAATATTTAATATAAATAACTTTTAGTTAATTTAACATCCAAATCCACCACCCAACAACACAACAATCAGTTCAATAATAAACAATTAATCAACTCCAGGTTCCACAACCACAATCCACCACTTCAGTTCATATTCAGTTCATATGTTGCTGCTAATGGGTGGTAATAGCTGACCGACACCCTGGAAGCCCAGCTGGAGGAATGTAGGCAGCCTTAAAGTTCAATCTTACAAACAATATGGTTAGTCTTACCGGCTGCCTCTTCACCCGTTCACAGATTCATCCAGTTCCACACAGGTTGACAAAGATCTCTTGTCAAGAGTCCACTACTCCCATTTGTTTGACTTCCTCTTCCTCTTTTCTTCTGCTTCCTGTTCTCTCATTGTCCGGCCCACTTTTAGGTCCATGTGACTGCATGTTTTTTTTTTTTCTTTTTCTTTTTTTTCTTCTTTTTCTGATTTGACTTCACATATATCTTTACCCAAACAAAAAAATGTGGTATCATATATTTGCATTTATACTTCTACTATTGAAGTGAATAATAGAGAGACTTCCATTTGTCATATTGATGTCATTAAACTGCTCTTCATTATAATATTCATCCATCCATCCATCCATCCATTCTCTTCCACTTATCCGGGGTCGGGTCGCGGGGGTAGCAGCCTAAGTAGGGAGGCCCAGACTTCCCTCTCCCCAGCCACTTGGAGCAGCTCCTCCGGGGGAATCCCAAGGCGTTCCCAGGCCAGCCGAGAAACATAGTCCCTCCAGCGTGTCCTGGGTCTTCCTCTGGGTCTCCTCCCGGTGGGACATGCCCGGAACACCTCACCAGGGAGGCGTCCAGGAGGCATCCTAACCAGATGCCCGAGCCACCTCAACTGGCTCCTCTCGATGTGGAGAAGCAGCGGCTCTACTCCGAGTCCCTCCCGGATGACTGAGCTTCTCACCCTATCTCTAAGGGAGAGTCCAGACACCCTGCGGAGAAAACTCATTTCAGCCGCTTGTATCCGAGATCTCGTTCTTTCGGTCACAACCCAAAGCTCATGACCATAGATGAGGGTGGGAACGTAGATCGATCGGTAAATTGAGAGCTTTGCCTTTTGACTCAGCTCTCTCTTCACCACGACAGACCGGTACAGCGCCCGCTTCACTGCGGACGCTGCACCTATCCGCCTATCGATCTCACGCTCCAGTTTTCCCTCATTCGTGAACAAGACCCCGAGATACTTAAACTCCTCCACTTGGGGCAGGACCTCCTCCCCGACCCGGAGAGGGCATGCTACCCTTTTCCGGCTCAAGACCATGGCCTCGGATTTGGAGGAACTGATCCTCATCCCGGCCGCATCACACTCGGCTGCAAACCGCTCCAGTGAAAGCTGTAGATCACGATCTGATGAAGCCAATAGGACCACATCATCTGCAAAAAACAGAGAAGTGATTCTAAGGCCACCAAAACGGATCCTCTCAACACCTTGGCTGCGCCTAGAAATTCTTGTCCATAAAAGTTATGAACAGAATCGGTGACAAAGGGCAACCTTGGCGGAGTCCAACTCTCACTGGAAACGAGCCTGACTTACTGCCGGCAATGCGGACCAAGCTCTGACACCGGAGGGACCTAACAGCCTGTATCAAAGGGCCTGGTACCCCATAATCCCGGAGTACCCCCCACAGGGCCCCAGAGGGACGCGGTCGAATGCCTTCTCCAAGTCCACAAAGCACATGTCCAGAAACTCGCCTTAAGCGCAGAGGTGACAGGGCCTTCTCTGTAGCTGGCCCCAGACTCTGGAATGAGTTACCGCTGCTCATCAAACAGGCCCCCTCTCTCACAGTTTTCAAATCCCGGTTAAAAACTCACTACTATTCTGTTGCTTTCAACACCCGCTGATTGGTATTTGATCGTTTTATTTTGATCTGCAGTGCTTTTATGTTTTTCGTGTTGTACTTCATTGTCTGTGTTGCCTGTTGCGTGTTTGTTTGTCCAGCACTTTGGTGTGGACTTGTTCCTGTTTAAAGTGCTTTATAAATAAAATGGTATGGTATGGTATGTAAACTGGTTGGGCAAAATCCCAAGCACCCTCAAGGACCCTGCTGAGGTTGTAGAGCTGATCCAGTGTTGCCCGTCCCCCCACATATAGGCGGAGGGAGGCTACCCTCTCGTTCACTGGGGTGAACCCCAACGTAACAAGTATGTCCACTCCTGCTCTGCGCCTCTCACCAGGGGCAACTCCAGAGTGGAAGAGTGTCCAACCCCTCTCAAGGAAACTGGTTCCAGAGCCATGCGTTGAGGTGAGTCCGACTATTTCTAGCCGGAACCTCTCAACCTCACACACTAGCTCAGGCTCCTTCCCCACCAGAGAGGTGACATTCCATGTCCCAATGGCCAGCTTCTGTAGCCGAGGATCAGACCGCCAGGGTCCCCGCCCTCGGCCACCACCCATCCACATTGCACCCAACCCCTTTGGCCCCTCCCACAGGTGGTGAGCCCATGGGAAGGGGGACCCACGTCTCCTCTTCGGGTTGTGTCCGGCCGGGCTCCATGGGTAAAAGCCCGGCCACCAGGCACTCGCCAGCGTGCCCCACCTCCGGGCCTGGTTCCAGAGTGGGGCCCCGGTAACCCACGTCCGGGCGAGGGAACATTTAATCAATTTATTGTACGCGTCATAAGGGGTCATTATAATATTTGCTATCCTTTACTACAGGAAAAAAAATTGTATCAATCACATTTTCAACATTATATATTTTAGGTTCTGAGTCTTCGTATGTTGTCATATTTTAATGTACGGTATTTGTTCATTTGACTGTATATTATGTCAATTTTTTGTGCGAGTTGTTTCAATGATGATTTTGATGTGTCATCTATGTTCTATTACGAATAAAATATTGACATTTGCCATGTCCACATCATTGCATTCAGTTTTTATTCACAATTTGTTTAGTGTCCCAACTTTTTTGGAATCCGGTTTGTATTTGGTGTGAGTTGTCATGTGTTTTTTGAAACTTTTTCCATTACTGTAACTTTGTCCACAGGTCTGACATGAGAAAGGCTTCTCACCTGTGTGAGTTCTCATGTGTCTGATTAAATCACATTTCTGACTAAAACTTTTTCCACAGGTCTGACATGAGAAAGGCTTCTCACCTTTGTGAGTTATCAAATGTCTGATTAAACTACATTTTCTTTTAAAACCTTTTTCACAGGTCTGACATGAGAAAGGCTTTTCATCTGTGTGAGTTGTCATGTGTCTGATTACATGAAATTTCTGATTAAAGCTTTTTCCACAGGTCTGACATGAGAAAGTATTCTCACCTGTGTGAGTTGTCATGTGGTATTTTAAATTTTTTCTTTCAATGTATCTTTTTCCACATGTCTGACATGAGAAAGGCTTCTCACCTGTGTGACATCTCATGTGAACTGTTAAATTATATTTTTTTCTGAATTTTTTTCCACAAGTCATACACAACAAAGGCTTATTTTTGTCTATCTTTATGTTTGGATGGTCCACATTGTCACCATAACCTCCTGTTTGTAGATTTGTCTTAATTTGTTTTGGCTCTTCATCTCTGCAGGATCCTGGCTCTACATTCCTGCTTCTTTCCTCATCTTGGTTCTCCACTTCAGGAGAGTTTTGTGAAAGGAGTTGGTCCCTGGAGTTTGGTTCCAGTTCCCACTGGTTTCTTTCATTAAAATCAGGAGTTACCATACAGGTTTCAGTCACGGCCTCTTCTTTTATCTCTAGAAATTCTGGTTCATCCGTGGAAGGTTCTGGTGCCCCCTGTTTCTCTTGATTGTGTGGAAAATTGGGATCCATCATCTGTGAAAATTCTGGTGCTTCATGGTCCTCTTTTATTTTTGGAGGTTTTGCTTCTTTTTGGTCCAAACTGGAGTTCCTCTCCTGGTTACAGAGCTGCTGCTCAGTGAGAATATTTTCCTCCTTCCAGATATGTTGTGGGAGTTCTGCAGACAGACAAAGTAAAGTACTGATTATTGTTACTGTAAGAAATCACTTCACTTTAATTATTTGATTAGTTCAAAGAAAGTTTGAAAGTTGCAGCTTGAGGTGATCACAGTTTGTCAGGAACTGAGACCACACCTTTACTAAAACCTTCTGGGATACTGTCTGTGTGTGTTCTGAGACTGAAAAAGTGAAGCTGAAAATTTTGTGGCTGAAAAAAGGAAAATGAAGGGTCGTGTGTCTTGTTTTTATAACTGATGAATTATTATCAGTAATGCAGTAAAGCTGAAACAAAAAAATAGTGTTTTAATTGCGTTACTCTTTATTCTTTCCCTTTGCACTACCAGTGACTGGTATTTATCTTTGGACATTTCGAAAGCGAATGGACCGACACAGACTGATGGTAGATGTCATTAAAGTTCTGCCTGTCTCCAAAACAATCGTGTTCATTTGAAATTTGGCTCCCCGACTGGCCTTGACAGGCCGTCTTATCTCAACACGCCTGCAGAAGTTTTGTAAACCTGATGCTCTCACTCTCCCAAACTGCTGAGGAATTCCACTGACTTTTCAGAGGAGCCCAGCTGAATAAACATTCTGTCATCATTTCAGGACTCTGGCCTCTGCCGTCCTCGGCAGCTCCCCACACCCGCCTTTGAGTCCCCCTCCCTCCCCTTCTGCATAATGTTGGCGTCATTATGTGCAAGACTTTTTTTCATTACTACATTTTTTATCTTCAAGCAGAGGTCAAAAATGTGTTAGGAGTATTTTTTGTCTCCAAACCTTATGTGTCATTTTTCACAACTTTTATTGTCTGGCTACCAGATCTCAATTGTAAATGAGTCTTCGAGGCTCAATGTGACTTATCTGTTCAAATAAAGGTTGAATGACAAAAATGAAGTAAAAAAAACAGAATATAGATATAAAATCATTGCAGATAAGTATAACGACCAAACACAGATCATCTGGTGTTGAAAGCAACGGAATGCTACATGTGTAGAAGCGGGCACTGTTTATGAATTCAGAACTGACCTACATCCCTTTGGCCCACCCCCTTTATGTATTACTCAGCCTAACAGAACAGAAAAGTACCGTACATATAAGTCGCATTTTTTTGCCTAATTTGCATGTCTTGCTACTTATACGGTGAAGCAACATATTTATGGATTCTTCCCTATATTTTTAGACCAATTTTTTGCTGAGATATGACCGTTTCCATTCATTTTGACGAAAAAAATGGAGCAGTACCACTTTCGGCCACTAGGGGCGCAGTACCACTTTCAGCCGCTAGGGGCACAGTATCACTTTCAGCCGCTAGGGGCACAGTACTACTTACAGCCGCTAGGGGCACACAGAGCGTTCCCAGCTCACGTGTCCGACAGCAGACTCATTTGGTCGGACTCACTCTGTCGCAGCACGGCCTCCTGCTCTCTGGAGGTCTGACAATTCCAGAGAGGTACCCGTTACCTCAGGAGTTGGTAGAACTCATCAACAGTGTAGGGATATCGCAGCGGTCAGTTTTACTGACTGTACAATATTCCAGATGAAAGATTTGAGTAGATTTTATCTGACCCAAACTTATCATCAATATTCACGAGTTCCCTCTTTTTAGATTATTACCTATAATTCTGTGCCTTGGAGGTGAGAATGTAAAGACATGAAACGTCAATTTATGAACTGAATCATTTAATTAACAAATCATTAAATTACATCACACATTTGTACACGTTTGGATCGATCAAATTTCCTATAACTAACTGTTCACAGATTCAAACATAGAAACAACAGGACAAGTCATGGGTGTTATTACGGTAACTTATACTGCAGGCACTTTTAACTTGGTTCTGGCTTAGGAAGATAAAAGTTTAAGAGGAGGAAAGGTGAAAAAGAGGGGGTGAACTATCTTGAATGTTGAAAACCAGAAACATGACACGTTCCCCGTGCGATCTCCAGCTGGACGTACCATATGTCCGGTGTGTAAACAATCAGCGACTCGTTACCTTTTGACGGTCTACCAAGAATGGATCGATCCTTGAAGTCCGGAGAGGTCAGTCTGTTTAGATTGTAGCTTCTCACGTCTGCCTTTGACCCACTGGAGTAAAGGCCAGCGCAGAGCTCCGCGCTTGAGCGAGCGCGGCGCCCCGCTGTGTGAGCGCCGTGCGTGCGCCGCTGCACAAGCCCTTTGAACGTTCACGCGAACGCGCCAAGCTCCAATTTTACGAGCGCGTACGCGATGCGCGGTGTCTGACCAATCAGCGAGCTCAGTTCAGTCCCCCTCCGCGTGCAGCTGCTCACAGAGAATGTGAGAAGAAAACAGAGCTCTGCCCGGTGAACAGGCGCACACAGAATGCGCTGTGTGTGGCGTCTAGGGAGGACGCTGAGCTCTGCATCGGGCTTTAGAGTCAGAGTCAGAGAGAATTTATTGTCATTTGCACCGCATGTAGTACATGTGTTGAAAACGAGATTATGTACACAGGGTCCCAGTTACATCCAACAACAAATGCAAGAGAAAAACAATAATAACATCTAGGATTAACTAAGAGAGACATCAGCTAGTAATACACTAAGCCCTAATGTAGTAGAAAAACATCATTATAAACAGCAGCACGAACATGAGCAGATGGTCACAGATGAACGCAGCAACAAGAAACAGATCAGTATCAGCATTTACAGTAGTCTAGTTGATTTATCAAGATAACAGATTCTTCTAAGGAATTTCCCTAAGATTGGAGCTTAGAGCTCAGGTGAGTTAACAACAAGCCTGTTGTTAACTCACCTGAGCTCTAAGCTCCAATCTTAGGGAAATTCCTTAGAAGAATCTGTTATCTTGATAAATCAACTTAGGGAAACTCTGCTGTTGAGACCAGACCCTTGACGCTTGGTCCAGGTTCCTAGCTTAAAGTCAGAGAGTCTTTATTGTCATTTGCACCGCATGTGGTACATGTGATGAAAACGAGATTATGTATTATTAAAGAGTATTATTATTGTATTATTATTATGTATTATTAAAGAGAAAGTCATTTCATATCAACTTCCTCACAGCAACTCTAGAGAGAAGTAAGATGTGAAGGCTTTATCGGAGACGTGACCCAGAAAACGTGTTATTTTCTGATTGGCCGAATGGTATCAGAAGATGATGTGAGGATGACATCAACACGTTAAAAGGGGGTCAAAAGATTAGTTTGTCAGAAAGATAAAGTGTTAGTTTCAGATGTCAGCATTTTATGATAAAACAGATTCCTTTGCCTTAACACTTTAAGCAAAATACTGTTGGTTTGATTTTTCATGTCATTACAGCATTATATTTGCAACCTCACTGAAGATAATAGCAAAAACAGATATTATTCAACTTGATTATTAAGTAGGGCAAAAACAAAACTCTCTTCTGAGGAGATTGATGTCCTGAGCTCAAACTAAAATGAGATAAACAGTGTCACTGAATTTTCACTGCAGGTTTGAGAAGAAAAATGAATAATGATCAACATTTTGAAATAACATTGGATTTCCAACTTTAATTAACAGTTTGAATTAAACAGTCTTTGACTATCAAACATTGAATTCAATAATGCTTACTTAACACAAGGTTATTCATTAACACAAAATAGAGGAATAAGAGAGTCTCTTATGACTTATTGTGTTTTGATTCAAAATAATGTATAAAATAGTGTTAATGTCTTTTTACTGAAAGTATCAGTGAAAAGGTGTCACTGGGACAGTTCAAAGAGACGAAGGTGTATCAGAGACCACCGTCTGGTTCACTACAGTCCCCCCTTTTGGAAGTTATCGCCTGTCCATGGGGATGAGTTCCAACACGAAAGGATACCACCAAATGTCTCTGATCTTGATGTAATCCAGCAAGTGGAAAGAATCAAAAATTATAATTCCATAATGTTTTTGGAAATTCCATACTGTTCGTAGGTAATCCCATTGTGGTAAGCTTTTAATCCTCCGGAAAACAAAGTCTTATAATCCACAGCGTTAATTCCATAATGATTTAAGATTGTTGATTTCATCGGCAACAATAGTTTTCATCAGCATGTAGAGGGGATCCCTCGATAGACGCAGAGGAGGTGACCCTTGGATGAAGGTTGAAGACCAACGTTGGAGTAGCAGGTCCCCACATCGAAGGTTGTAGGCTGGTTGGTTTCCAGTCCGTGCCACTCTGGTTCTATGTGTCATGCAATTATGTGGTTTTAGGTGGGCTTATGATTGGGATTTTACATTAAGCCTTACCTATATGCACCTGGTATGTAAGCTATCATGGTTTAGATCAGCTACAATTACCAATTAAGGGGTGGATCAATGCTGTAAAAATCAGATATAGGGATCTATACCTATAGAAGGTTCAGGAGGGCTTCTGTAACGAAGGCCTCTTCTTCCAAACTATTCCTCCATTCATAATTTAGTTTAAAGTTAAACTAAAAATAGAAAAGAAAATATAGTATGGTCTAAATGTCTGTTGTCCTTTTAGACGAACGACGTAGGATTTGGTATTCCCTATAAATTTTGAAGTCTATGGCGAGACTCATCAAAAATGAATAGGTAATCTAGAATGGAAACTAGGGCTGTGTGATATGACGATATATATCGTGGGGACGATAGAAACGTGTCTATCGTGCTACTTTCCTTCTATCGTCTCTATCGTGATAAATAAGAATAAAAAAATAACTGTCGCAAAGAAGCTTCATATGGGGTTTTGCGAGATGACGGCGCTGCTTTATGTTTGACGCACGCGCGGGTTTGCGACACATGCTTTACGTTGTTAAACTCGAGAGCAACAGAGCCGCAGGCGCATGAAGCCGGTGTCTCAACAAGGAGAAAACAGCTGCACAGGCAGCCCAAGAAGAATAACTTTTACCAAAAAGAGGGGGAAGCTCACCTTGTTAGCTTCCATTATTTCGCTCCGCTGAAACTCGGAGACAAAATGGGTCCAGAGGACACGAACCCAGAGTCCAACCGAGTCCGAACTCGGGTCCAGTTAACCAATACAAAACAGACCAGAGACACAACAGAACCGCAATCAAACGCAACGTTTTCTCTTTTCTGTTTCTTGCTTTGTTTACTCAAACTTCAGAGCGGATTTCTTCTTCGTGAGTTTCATTAGCAGCTGTTGTTTTACCGCCACCTGCAGGAAAAATTTGGACCAAAGTAGAAAAGGAGTTGTTTGTTTGTTTGTTAGTTTATTCATTTTATAATATGAAATACAACAATTAACGTATTCATAATAGAAAAATAAAAAAAAGAATGAAAGGTAGCAGATGAAGAATAAATCTTATTAAATCTGCTCCTTATTCATCTAATAACAGTTCAAACAATATTTTCTATAATAACAAAATAAGTAAATAACTCAGTCAATTTTCAATTCACATATATCACACATTAAATTAGATTCATTTATTTTTTTAGCAATTCATTTTTTACCAGTTTCTTAAATACAAGGAATGATTTGGCTTCCTTAACATTTGTCATTTGGCATTAAGTCATTCCATAATCGTACTCCTTGAATTAAGGTAGATCTTAGGTAGATCTAGTTTCTACTTTGGTCCAAATTTCCTTGTTCTTTTTGTTCACATTCTTATAATTGTAACTATCTGTAGTAAAATAATAAAATAAAAAAACTTTGGTCCAAATTTTTCCTGTACACACACACACACACACACACACACACACACACATCGTGTTGTATATATCGTGATATATATCGTTATTGTGATATAAAAAAGTCCATATCGTGATATATGATTTTTTCCATATCGCCCAGCCCTAATGGAAACGATCGAATCGGTTCTACTTAAACGATTGTGAGATCAGTGTAGATTATAGTACCTTAAGTAGCATTAATCTACAATGACTCTTCAATTACAGTATTGAGGTTTTTAACAAAATGAAACTGCATGTTGGTATAGTTAAATCCATTTAAGTCTTTAACTAACATTAATACAAAACCTCTTTTGGCTGGGAGTGTTCAGAAAACAATACCAAACTTCAATAACAACAAAAGTAGCAATTAAGCAACAAGAAAACAACGTTTCACTGCTTCAACTCACTCTGTCGTCAGATTCCAACGTGCCACACACAAGAAAAACAGGTCTAATGGTGTGATCACACCGAACAGCTTTTCAGCAGCAGGAGCGTCCAGTTTACATGCAAAGTCAATGGGGGACACGCTTCCAGCCACGTCTTGGCGTCGGGCGTCACGTCGCGTGCGTGTTGAGCGTGCTGGAAAGCGTTTTCCATGCACGTGAACCGGCTTCAGCCTCCAAACCGCGCATTCAGCATGCTGAAGATTTCGCGGTTCAAACTTTCAAACGCCGCTCAACTCTACCTGATTGGTTGGTGTGTCAACCAATCAGGGAGAGTCGGGGGGAGAAGAGAGGGGGAGAAGAGAGGAGAGGGGGAGAGTCCCTATGTGACGCGGAAACGAGGGGGCGCGCGCACTATGTGACGTATTGTTTGTGGGACACAGAAAAGACCCGCGAGGTCGTGTACTATGGAAGAGAAACTCATTGTAGCTGTGTGTTCGCGACAAGTCCTTCACGACCAGTCAAGTCTGCTCCACAGAGACGGAAATAAAAAGCTCCTCGCCTGGCGGAGTGCGCAGGACTCTGTGCGCAGGACTCTGTATACCGGTAAGCTCCTCCCACACACCCCGCAGCAGTTTCGCATTCTGGCGTTCTGGTCCAAGTAGGTCTGGACACCAAGTGCGTCCACTTGCGTGCGTGACGAGCTTTTTGGAGGTTGAAACGCTGTTCGGTGTGATTGCACCATTAGCTTTATAACCGATGTCAATTAAATCCTGCAGATTTAAACGGTTGTTAAGGTTAGTTTTTTTGTTGTGGGTTTTTAGACTTAGCGTTTCTAAGTTCTAGTTGGAGCCGTTTCTTTTAGCAACTAATATAGTTTAAACTGTTTAGTTTATTTACTATCGTGTGCTTGGACGACCTTAATTTCCCATGAAGTCTGTGAGTTTGCGAGATCTTTGTCGTTTGTGGGGTTATTGAAATCTTTGTCTTTGTCTTGGGCATGACCTAACATCACCCCCCTGTGGTCATGGGGGACCACGCACACAGGTGAGGACGTCCGTCCATGGGCACGAGTTAGGATGCCTTTGTTTAGTCTAAGCTGTTGCGCAGCTTATCGGGAACCGTACACAGGAACCTTATAGGTTTCGGCCAACGTTTCTTCTTACGTTTACCTCTTTCTGTGTA
>JBBPBX010026345.1:0-13348 GCA_038048925.1 Garcialebias charrua | reverse complement strand
TCACCCCCCTGTGGTCATGGGGGACCACGCACACAGGTGAGGACGTCCGTCCATGGGCACGAGTTAGGATGCCTTTGTTTAGTCTAAGCTGTTTGCGTAGCTTATCGGGAACCGTACACAGGAACCTTATAGGTTTCGGCCAACGTTTCTTCTTACGTTTACCTCTTTCTGTGTAATTCAGGTGTGTCACAACTGTCGACGCAGTCGCAGGTGTGTCTGATTGTTCAGACTGCGACGGGTCACTGTTGTTGGTGTGCGAGTGTCTCCCCCCTTCATCTGATGATGGGTCCTCGCAATCTGTAAAGACAATGTCCTGTTGACTGTCAACATCATCGGTGTGGGATCCTTGGATCTCTACACCTTGTTCTACCTGAGGTAGGTAGTGTTCAGTGAGTGCTGAATGTTTCAGCTCGCAGAGAAGGTTCTCTTGTTGGGCCAGGGTTGGGTCCAACTGTTGTGTCTCTTCTGCCAAACCTGTATTTGAAGGTTCACTTACCGGGCTTGTGCTCTCGGTTGGGGAGTCATCCGTGCTTTCTGCGGTACCATCTGTTAGATAGTGTCATGACCTTCAGGATCTTGTTGACTCTCAGCATTTTGTTCGCTGTCAGCTTCTTTGGCAATGTTGTTGTTATTGTTTTCAATGTTATTATTGTTGATAGCTGTGTGCTCTGAGTTTTTGTGAAAGACAGTGCTGCACATCGCTCCACCAGGTTGGACAATGATGTTTGTGTTATTATCAATGATGATGCCACTCATTGTCTCAGGTTGGTCATCCTCTGTAACATTCAAATCTTCTAACAAACTACTTACTTCCTCTGTCTCTTCCGAGCGCAGGGGTGTTGTACCTTTTTTCTGGAGCATTTCTGACTCCTTGCATGTCTTGAACTGTTGCATTCGAGGTGCAGGTGGAGGAGCAGGTCCTTGGCTCTGAACAAACCTCTTTGGGTTTTTCGTAGAGTGGACCTCTCCCTTTTGTGGTATTGTGCTTGTCTCAGATTTATCTATCTGAGTAGCTACAGGAGCAGAGCTCCATTTAAACCACTTTGAGTCACTGTTCCAGTTGGCACCAACATTTCGTTGTTTGTTAGTTTGAGCATCTTGTGTATTCTCGCTTTCTGTATGAGAGGGAACCTCTTCTATATTTAGCGACTAGGATTCAACCTTTTGACCTGGGCACACCTTTAAGGGTGTTTTGCTTTGCATGTGAGCTTCAAAAGCATTTATAGCACACTTTTATTTCACCGATGGTGTTTTTGTAATAACACGTGAGGCGTAAACTTTTTCTCAGCGTAAGGTGGAGACTGAAGCTGAAAAGAAGTTTAAAATTTTCCTCTTCCTGCATTTCTGGTTCATCTCGATCACCAAAATATGCTTTCAAAATTCTATTATAAAACAGTAATGGGTGTTTATCTTTCTCCTGCAAGATGTGCTTTGCAGCTAGGCATCCACCATGCTTAGTGGGAGTTTCTGCCATTTCGGACTGTTCTGTTCGATGTGCAAGAGAAGCAGATCCTTGGATTGGGGGTACCTGCTGGGACCGCCCATTGTTCAATGGATATAGGAACCCATACTTAATAGTTTTTGGAAGATTACCTGATTTTTGAAAGACATTCTCTGCAGCTGAGTAGCCACCACGATTTGAGACAGATTCTCTCTCTGTGCGAGGTGCTGGGGGAGCAGGTCCTTGGCTTGGGGGTTCCTGTTGGGACCCTCTGTTGTATGAGTCAACTAGATACCCATACTTTCTAAACCTTGGACGCGCACCTTTTTGAACTTCCATCTTTGTTTTGATTTTTGTGAAAAATCGATAAGACGGTTCTTAATTTAATGTGTGCAGATAAATTTTTTCTTTCAGTTTAACGGTGAGTCAATCAAACCAACCAACCAGCTATCTGGTTCAAGTGTTTCACTGTGTAATAAGTATTTCTATTCATAGATACCTTCTTTCAGGTTTTACCCTTAAATTAATTGTAAAAGTTAAATGCCCTCTTGCAGTGTTAACTTTAAATATAACTTATTTTTTTAACAACAGTTACTAACTAACCCAAGCATGATTTCTGTTCTACTTACTCAAACGCTTTTTAAAAGATTTGAAATAAATGCTGTAAGTGCAGTAAGCTCTCACTTGTCTAGCCCCTTAAAGCTCTTTCGTACGAGACACATTTCTTCAAAAAGGAGGTCTTGAATCCAACGATTATATTTTTGTCTTTACTGAACTTGATAAAAAACAATAATAAAAATAATAATAATTAATTCAATTTATAACGCACTTTTCATTACTGAAAATCTCAAAGTGCTACACATATATTGAATGCTACACACATTCATAAACCGGTGACGGCAGACTACCAAGCAAGGTGCTTTCCAGTCCTACCGGGAGCAACTCAGGGTTAAGTGTCTTGCCCAAGGACACAACGACACATGGTGCGGGTCCCGGGAGTTGAACCGCCAACTTTCCGATCAGGAGACGACTGCCATTACCACTACACCACGGTCGCCCCGTACTCCATTTACAATAAGCTCCAATACACAAAAAAGGCAATACAGATTCAAAACAAATAGAAAGTGACGGTCAAAGACTGTGTTACTCTTCGGGTGCCAGACTTCTACTAAAAGAACAAATGCTTACGTCCTCTTTAAACCCATTTAAACAGCCAATCAGAAGGCACCATGTCATAAGCTTCAACAGCATACAATTCCAAATGCTTATTTTCTTCAAACAGATAGAACAGGACAGATTTACAACTGTAAATCACAGAATCAATTCAGGCAACAAAATAAACATTTCTTTTAAACTTAAATCCTTTATATGGCTCCTACATTTTCCGGCCCCTAATTGACTATGTATTAACATATCAATTACTAACTCAACTTAAATTGGAGCCATAAATATTTCAGTAACTTATCAAACAAAAGCTTGCTTAATTTGGTTACAAAACAGTCTCTTAATGAAAAATTTTATTCTCCATTCAGATGCTTCTGGAAGTCGTCCAGAGTCATCCAGTCCATGTTGAGGTCCATTCCAAGACTCAAAGTGGCTTGGCTCTTGTCAGATTTGTCAGAGCTCTATGGTGGCTCCTGATTTTCATCACAGACCACGTAGAGTCTGGGCTCACTGTCCTCTCTCCTCTTCCTCCTATCATCAGCTGATATTTTCTTCTCCCAGCTTGGATGCTGCACGTCCTCAGGCCTCTCCTTTCGTTCTCTGAAATCATCTGTAGGTCGTGCTTTTCCCGTGCATTCCTCTTCTCGCTCGTCACTGTCCAGGCTAAAGCCAGAACTATGGTCCGGTCTGGTAGCCTCTTGTTGCTTGGTCCTCTCTGTCTTGTTGTGGTCTGGTTTCTGTGTAGCAGACTTCTTAGCAGGCTTGGAAAACTTTTCAGTCTTTCCTGTTAACTTTGTGGGCTTGCTGCTGCTTTTCTCTACAGCAGGTAGATGAGTTGGTGGCCTGCGAGGAGCTCAATCTTTGGCCTCACAGTTTAGCAGGAACTTTTTAAACAGGTTGGTTGAGCCACTAGCATCCTTCTGTCCTAACACCTCCTCTTTAGTCCCTTTGTCCTCCTTTACCTTGATGGTACTCACAGCTGCAGAGGAGGATGAGGATAAGCAGGAAGAAGAGGCCTTTTGTGGTCCTGATGTGCTCACTTCCTTTGCTCTTAGCCTTTTTATGTAGTGTGGAGCTGTCACTTGAGTCTGACTGTGGAGTAGTATCCTCCTTGGTTTTAGAAATGTGACCTTTGAGTTTTTGCAGGCTAGCTTCTTTTTGGATGCTGTCATTTTTTTACTCTTTTTGTTAACCAAAATGTCCTTGATACCCTGCAGCTTTACTTCCCACTTGCCTTTCTTTTGTTTGAACTTATCATCCAAACTTGTCTTTTCCCCTGACTTTATTAGTTTGTGCTGATCCAGAATCGTCCATTTGCGACTCAGATGGACCGTCACTCAGGTCTTCCTCCAGTGGAGCAGTAGCTTCATCTTCAGAAGTTTCGATTTTGCACTCCTTCTTTGCTTTCTTTTTCTTTCCCTTTTTTCTTTTGTCTTTATGCTTTCCTGCCTCCTTTGCCTTCTCCTTTTTGTGTTTTTTCATATGAACATGCTCGTCGTCATCTTCATCTGAGTCGGCAAAATGTTTTTGTTTCACTCTTTTTCTTCTTGGGAGGAGAGTGAGGTGTTGGGACTCTGTCTTTTTCTTCATCAATCTCTGGTGCCGGAAAAGGTCTCAGCTCATCTATACGTTTGTCCTTCTTCAATATATTGTCCATGAAAGCTTTGTAGTCTTGACAAAAGTTTGGATTTCTACTAAGCTTTCTTTTTAAAGAGTTGAGCCTTTGTTCAGCAATACCACAGTTGTGTGACATTATCATATTGTCATCTTTCAGAGGCAGCTTGATGCAATAATGACTATCTGTGAGCTGTGCTGATGTAGTTACAGCATGCATGAACTGCTTATCCTGCTGAGAGGGTTGTTTGTCCTCATACTGTCGCTCTGGGAAATCTGCATTGTTATGCTTCACCAGCATGTCTTCAATGTTCAATACAGATATACGATTGACAAGAAAATCTTGTTTTTTAGTGACACATAAGTCCATACCTTGACATCTGCTGACTGGTCCATTTACCACCCAACCCAGAGCTGTTTTCACAGCATATGGTCCATCATTCTGGCTGTTGATGATCTTCCATGGCTCCATAGCCTTGTGAGCATTAGCACCAATGAGAAGTCCAATATTTGACTCTAGTCTGGGAAGATGAACTTGGTTCAGGTAAGGCCATCTCTCCAAATCTTGCTCTTTTGGTATATTACTCCTTGTTGCAGGGATGTCTGGTTGAGTGTACACATCTGGCAGCGTGATGAAGTCTTGTTCATCGAGGCCACAGACCTCTAAATCTGTAAGAACATAACTACAGACTTTCTGTTCCTGTGCCATGGTGCGAAGAAGGATTTCTTTCTTTTTCCCTCGAATATTTAACTTATTCGCCAGATCCTCGGTGCAAAAGGTTGCTGTGCTACCTTGATCCAGGAATGCATAAGTCTTAATGATCTTCCTGTTTTTCTTGTGTCTTATCTGTACAGGTACAATGGGAAGTATGCATTCATTTCCCCCGGCCCCATTGTCTTCACCTTTTTTACAACCGGCAGACACAAGAGCACTTGTAACTTCACTTGTGTTTTGTGGGTTGTCATCCACGTCGTTTTCTTCTAACACAATGTCCTGCTTCAACACATGTAGAATAGTGGGGTGCTTAATGCCTCTTTTCCACCGCTCGGCTCGGCTCGGGTTGGATCGGCTCAGATTGGCTCACTCCGGGTCGGGTCACATGTACGTTCTGTTTCCACAGCTTTTTTGTACCCTTTCTGTGGGCGGGGTCCACATTCCTACTCGTTTTACCTCATGGTGGCGGTAGTGTTCCCTCAAGGTATTTACTATCCACCACTAAACGTTAGAAGAAGAACACCCTGCTGTACCTCGTCTCACCACATGTTGGCGGTAATATCCCTTAAGGTGTTCAATGGCTACTGCTAAATTAATAGTAGAAGAAGAAAACCAATGACACACACAAACAAAATGGAGGACGTTGTTGTTGTGGAGTTATTCTCTGTGTGTGGTTGCTTGTGAAACGTCGAACAGATGAGACCGTAGCCCGTTCACGTAGCAAGCTGAAGAAGCTTCATGCAGCACTCCTGATGCCTCCTACCCACCGCCCCCGGCGTCGGGCGGCCGAAGCGGCCGGATAACACCGGTTTACATTCAAAGTCTATGGAGGAGACGCGTGGAGTCACGGGGAACAAGGAAGCGGCGAGATTCGAGTGATCGAAGCGGCGCGACGGCAGCCTGCACACGCACGCGCGCGTCGCCGTCGAGCCGCAGACGTCCCAAATGTTGATCTCTGGCGGCTCGACGCATCCGGCAAACAGTCGGGAGAGCCTCGCTATCTGATTACACAACCACAACGGGACTTTTTTCGGACTTTTTAAACTCACCGGATCCAGCCTCCAGGAATTGGAACCAAACTCCGGTAAGAAACGTGGCATTTTTACAGTTGCTGCTGACAGGCTGCTGTACTCTCCAGTGTAGATCACCCCAAACATAAAAAAAAGTTTTAATCTCATCGAAGACCGTCGGAGGTGCAGTTAAAACAACAACTGAACCCGGAAAACAAGCCAGAGACCCCTCCCTCTGCTACCCCCTAGTGTACGTCATCAGACGGTGTTCAGTGGTTCAGTGGAACCGTGACCAGCGGCAAAAAGGGGACGGCAGGAGCGTTTGCAGTTGTGCGGTGGGTAAGAGGCATAAGGCTGCAGGCTGCGTGCAGAATGCTGCAGGCTGCGGGCAGAAGACAGCAGGCTATGGACCGAAGGAGACAGGCTGCGAGGAGGCAAAACACTATGGAGAATTACCGCAGGGTGTGGGAAGCCATTACGCAGTATGAAGACGAAGACAGGAGGCGACGAGTGATAGTAAGCTAAAGCTCTTTATCCAGAAGGATTTATTTGTTTCTTAAATGTTATTATCATAATTAAACCTCATCCCAAGTTGATAGACCAAAATGTAACATATCAACGTTGTAATACAGCTCTATCTGATCCAAGTCTGACAATCCTTCCAAAATGCAGGATTAAATTTGCTATTAATTAGCAAGTGTACTGATGTATGTCTATTTGAATTACAGGTTGCACAGGTATTGGGCTTTATATAATTTATTAGATAAGTTTAATCTATCTATCTATCTATCTATCTATCTATCTATCTATCTATCTATCTATCTATCTATCTATCTATCTATCTATCTATCTATTAGGGGTGTAACGGTACGCTAAAATCACATTTCGGTTCGGTTCAACTACAAGGAGAGCTCGGTTCGGTTTATTTTCGGGTTTTTTCGGTACAATTTTTTATTTTTTTTACAAAATAAAGACTTACAAAATGTTTATTTTGAAAATGTGCCAAAAATATGTTTGTATTGTATTGTAGTAATAAATAAAAGTGACCCATTTGGATGATATTTTAAATAAACAGCACTCTACAATAAATAAACTATATGAACAATAATAAAAATCTTAATAAATGCAATAACAGTCAGAACCAGAACAATAAGCAGCAACAGACTGTTTACAATCTAACTAATCAAGTTTTTGTTCAGTAGCAGCAGTGTGGCTGTATTTGTCCTCATTACTGTACTCACAACTTCTTCTTGGTGGGACAGGTGGGACTGTGGGAACAGTTCAGAGTTCAGTTCAGTCATCACTTAGCTGCAGGTGGATTTACCTCTGTCACAGACTGGAAATAAAAAACAAAAGAGATTAAAAAAAAACAAGTTAATAAGATTATGATTTAAAAAAAAAAGATTATTTAGATAATAATAAAACAATACCTCTTGAACAATTGAATCTCTCACTCTTCATCATCATGGCAGGCAGGGCTTTAATCTGGTCCAGGGCTTGTTGTTGACAACATCAGTTAGTTTTTTCATAAAGAGCTGAACTTTTTGAAGTGTTGACGTGATGAATGTCTCATAGCGACGCTCAGCAACTTTAAAGCCTGCGCATATAACAACGTTCAGACTTAGATTCGAGATTTAAAAACTCATACAGCTTGTGTTATTGCTCTGGACCGCTGTGATTACCTGATGAAGGAGTTTTAATACAGCTGCTGTTCACGTTCGGATGACAGTTTCCAGCGCGTTCACGTGACGTGTTGCTGCTGCGTCACTCAAGCAGCTGCTGCAGAGTCTTCATGAAACAAAGTCCACACAAGCTGCGCGTGCGCTCATCTTTTAACAAGAAAGCTATAACGTTCAAAAACAGGAGACCGCACGAGATGCTAACGGCTAAATGCTGCGCGTGCCACGCGAAAATAGCTCCGTGCTGAAACGCGCCCAGGAAATTTTGTTCCGCGGTGCATATATTCCCCTGTTAAGAACGTTTAATGAGTGAAAAAATAACCGAAACGGTACGCAGGTGGACCGAACCGAACGTGGTGTACCGAAACGGTTCGGTACACCCATTACAACCGTTACATGCCTATGGAAAACCATTAAATCTCTCTCAGGCACCCCCCAATCATCTGACCTCCCATCACAATTTCTTGTTGACTCTGTTCCTGTGTCAAATAAGCACGAGATCCTGAACTGTTTCAATAAACATTTTGTTGCTTCTAGTTCATTATTTGACACAGTTACAAACGGAAAATCAGCCACTTTATCTAATAATCAAACTTCTACAAATCAAATCCCTCCTACAAGTCAACCATCTGTTAATCACACCTTCTCTTTTTCTCCGTTCTCAGTCAGTGAGGTAAATAAACTGTTAAATGATCTTGATCCAAAAAAATCTGCAGGTCCAGATGAACTTCCACCTTATTTCTTAAGGCTGGCTGCTCATATCATCACAGTCCCTGTGACCCACATCTTTAATCTATCCATAAGCCAAAACACCATTCCGGATGCTTGGAAAACAGCCTTTGTTCTTCCTTTGCTGAAGGGAGGTGACCCCACCTCACTGAACAATTATCGACCGATCTCTAAACTCTGCATCTTAGCCAAGGTTCTAGAAAAACTGATAAACTCTCAGATCAAAAATTATCTGGACTCATTTAACATCTTACCTCTCCATCAATCTGGTTTCAGGAAAAAACACAGCACAACAACTGCTTCTCTGAAGGTTCTGAATGATGTTGTTGAAGCATTGGATGCTAAGGACTATTGTGCTGCACTTTTCTTAGACCTGTCTAAAGCTTTTGACACTGTGGATCATAACATCCTGTGTCATAAGCTCTCAGAAATCGGTTTCTCTGATCACACCATCGGTTGGTTTTCTAACTATCTTTCCAATCGGAGGCAATGTGTTCAACATAACGGTACTTCTTCCAGCTATTTAACAGTTAAAAATGGTGTACCACAAGGCTCAGTTTTAGGACCCACTCTCTTTACAATCTACATAGCTAATGTAGGTCACTGCATCCCTGATGCATCCTTACATTTCTATGCTGATGATACAGTTGTTTACTGCCGAGCTAAAACAGTTGCTAAGGCTTTCCAGTTACTGCAATCCGCTTTTGACATCATCCAGTCAGATTTGTTCCGTCTCAAACTTGTCCTAAATGCTGATAAAACAAAAGGGATGTTTTTTTCAAATAGGAAGGCGGTTCCAGCAGATCCTCCTCTGATTTTATCTTCAAATGGTGTCCCTATTGAGTTTGTTGATTCCTATAAATATCTGGGTATCCTGATCGATTCACATCTCTCTTTTAAACTCCACGTGGAAAACCTAGTGAAGAAACTGAAAGTTAAACTGGGTTTCTTTTTCAGAAACAGATCATGTCTATCACTGAATGTTAGGAAACGCCTTGTATCTGTGACTTTCCTTCCCTCCATTGATTACGGTGACATTCTCTACAATGTAGAGAATGTCACCGTAATCAACAGCTGAGCGCCAAAATGCCCTCACAAGTCTACTCTTGGCAGCTTAAGTAAGACAAAACATTCCCAGAGACAACTCTCAACAGACTGTTTGTGTACCGTGACACCAATGGACTATTTGTCTGTGGAGGAAGAGCAACAACTACAAGACCTTGGGAAAGTTGTGTGACCTCCTTGGGTTTTCACCAGGAGCTCAAGTGGGAGGTGTTGTGTCAAATGATAGTTTTGACTTTTTAATTGCACCTCATTTTAACTAATTTTTCTTTCAAGCTTTAGTTTCTGCTAAATTACATAGTTGAGACAGAGGGGGAGCTCTAGCCTAAACTATGCTGTAGCTGCTGTGATTCTGATTAGTTTCTTAATGCAGGTGTGTGGTTCTTGTGACAATCAGTGCAAGAAGGAAGGTAGACACGCACCGGTGAGTAGCAGCTTCAATAAATCCTGTCAGTTTTGATTTGAGAAGCAAACTTATGGTAAAAAACACAGTAGTTTGAGGTGATTTTAGGCCCTCTGTGATTTTAGAAGGCCCTCTGTGTTTGTTTAGTTCCATTGTAAGTCTCTTGTGAGTTTTGAGTTGAGTTGACCAAATGCTGTTTTGAGACTCTTTAAGTTAGATCATACATTTTAGTTTAGATTACACATTTAGTCTTTCTATATTGTGAATTTGATTAAAGCAATTAGTATTTTGTAATCTTAGAAATGAATCATGCAAGTCAAATATTACTTTTGTTTCTTTGATCCTTAAATTACTTGTATACAAATCCTAATGATTAGTTTTGAGGAAAAGGCATTTTTGTTGGCTAAAAATAATTGTAATTGTTTACTTGATGTAATTAGGTAAGATACAATTAAGATAAGAAATGAAGGTAAAGTATTACAGTAATATTTATTAGAAAATTTAGAAGAATTATCAAGAAATGTTCAAATTAATAAATATAGTAAATTGGTTGAATGCTTTGAAACGGTTACTTCCTAGTTTGTCAGATTATTTACACAAGTTAAAACATGAATTTTATATGGATTTATATGGTTTAAAGGGGACCACACATGCAAAATTCACTTTTTAATGTTTTTTTTACTAAACTTTGGGTATTTACTTCATAAAAAAACAGTCCTTGTGCCAAAAAAATGCACCCAGTGGTTTATTTACTCTAAGTAGATTTATTTATTTTTGATAAATACACCAGGATTCACACTTCCTGCATTTATTGACGTCACAAGCCGCCAGCCAATCAGATCAAACCTGAGTCCAGCCCCTCACCTAGCAACCCCTGGTTAGGCTCAACCCACTTCTGTATTAAACACATGACTGTTGTTTTTCATGATTTCATCTCATCTTTTGTTTATATGTTCTTAATTTCATGTGTACAGCACTTTGTTGCAGCTGTGTTTTTTTAAATGGCTTTATAAATAAAGTATAATTGTTATTTTTATGTTTTAGTTCAATTTTTAGTGTATTTGCGATCGCTGCCAACGCGCAGCCGGCAAAAATTAAACGAGCGGACCACAGGCGGAAGGACCGGGTTCGACGGGACCCTCTTCCGGCGCGATGGAGCGGAGCTTCAACTGTACAGCCTTGCAGCAGCCTCGCAGCAGGCTCGCAGCAAGAGGACCTTCTCCTTACAGATTAATTTACGGGAGACACTTGGTGAACTTTGTGTTGTCTTCACTGGAACAGCGATAACTCCCAAAATCTCATCGCGTGCAACGAGCGGAGCTGGCGAAAACCGGAAGAGGAACAAGCTAACATTAGCTTCGGATTCGGGTGGTCTAATGCTAAAAGGAGCAGCAAACTGCGGCGCGCTCAGACGGGTTTCGGTAAGTTATCTTAAGCTAACACTAACAGTAAGTCAAATGAGTAATAAAAAAAGAGCTAATTTTAAAACAACAACACATTACAGATACTGGCTGTTACAGAGGGCGTGAACAGATCGTTGAAGGGCGTGGACTTCAAGAAACCGGTCGTTCAAAACGAAAGTTAAAAATGGCAGAATTAAAAAGGGTATAATTGATTATCTAATAATTATTTTGTGCATTAAATTGAAGGAATAGGGTCTGGATATCCCACAGAAATACCATAAAAATTTAAAAAATACATCTGAGGTCCCCTTTAAGTAATTGAAAACGTTAAAAACTAAACTGTTAATCTGTATTTTCTTCAAGGTTTTCAACCTATTCATCCTATTCATTCTAATCCTTCTACTGATTCTGCTGCTACTGCTGTAGAACCATCTGTGAGAGAAATTAATAAAGTTGATGAAGTGAGTTGAGCCTACGTCTACCTTCTTCCTGGATCTTTCAAGTCAGATCGGCACTGGTTGGAGAAAAGACTTGACAGTTGAAAACCGGAGTCTACATGAATGCTCCTACAAGCACCCTGCGGATGTTGGATGTTGTCTATCATGGTGCACTAAGATTAATAACTGGCTGTGATTATCATACCCACCACTGCACCCTGTATTCACTGGTTAACTGGACATCATTAACCTCACGCAGACTCTTCCACTGGTACATTTTCATCTTTAAATCACTTCTTGGTCTGCTGCCCTCATACATCTCCTCCTACATGTCTTTGCGTGAGTGCAGCTACAGTGTGCGCTCTCAGGACATGATTACCTGCAGTGTTCCGTCAGTGAGGACTGAACTTGGAAAAAGGGCCTTCTCCTACTCTGCTCCTGCTTCATGGAATATCTTACAAAAAGATCTGAAGCTCTCGACCTTGACTTCTCTAAATGGTTTTCAGAATCTGTTGGAATCCTGGCAAAAACCAATGCAGATTTGTTCCTGTCTTTGATTTTATACGTCTACCTTATAATGTTTTGCTAGTTTTTTGATACTTTGTTTAAAAAAAAAAAAAAAAAACTTTCTTTTGTTTTTTTCTCTCTTTTGTTTTCTATTGTTTATTGTTTGTTTGTTTATTGTTTATTGTTTAAGGAAATTCTACCACTGCTGTTCATTGTTCTTTAGTTTTAGCAGGTCGCTTTCGTAAATGAGCCCATGAGGTTCAAAGGATTTACCTGACTAAATAAAGGTTGAATGAATGAATATGGCCCAGCCCTATTAAGTAGGGCAAAAGCAAAACTCTCTTCTGAGGAGATTGATGTCCTGAGCTCAAACTAAAATGAGATAAACAGTGTCACTGAATCTTCACTGCAGGTTTGAGAAGAAAAATGAATAATGATCAACATTTTTGAAATAACATTGGATTTCCAACTTGAATTAACAGTTTGAATTAAACAGTCTTCGACTATCAAACATTGAATTCAATAATGCTTACTTAACACAAGGTTATTCATTAACACAAAATAGAGGAATAAGAGAATCTCTTATGACTTATTGTGTTTTGATTCAAAATAATGTAATAAAATAGTGTTAATGTCTTTTTACTGAAATTATCAGTGAAAAGGTGTCACTGGGACAGTTCAAAGAGACGAAGGTGTATCAGAGACCACCGTCTGGTTCACTACACCAGCGACACAGAGGATAGGAATTCAACGGGTTTTAATAAAATTAAATAAATAAATAGGTGATTCTGTCATCATTATGGGCGGGTGAGCGTCTAGTAATGTTAAAGCCGCTTTATTTTGTCAGCTTCATTTTGCCATGTTTTAACCATCGTACATTTATTAAGAAAAGTTCAGCTGAGACACGCTTTGACTATAATAACAGAAAAACAAATATCTTTTTAAGGTGTTTATCTTGTTAAATTTGAAAGATATGCAGCCTTTCTGCTCGCTGTGCGCGCACGTTTGGAAGATCCGACAAAGCAAAACTATTTAAATCCAGCGGATTTGACCATTATGTTCATTTATTAAAGAGGAACTCCACACCCTGTGGATCGATAACTCTTTCCCAGAAGCATTTTCAAAATCTCCCTAAAAATGGGCGTGTCGAGAGACAAGGAGGGGTGGAGGTAGAGTTGTGCTTT